>JAPMNP010537686.1:0-31453 GCA_029874935.1 Atherina boyeri | reverse complement strand
GTGTTTCTGTAATGAAAATACAGAGAGAAAAAAAGACATTTTACCTATTTACTTCAGTGTTAGGCCTTAAAAGAATAAACACGATAACGTAGTGTAAACTGGCCTACCTCAATGTTTGCCTCCTCAGGCGATGATTTTTACAAAAGAGCTTACATGAAATTTCTTGAAATTAGCTTTACATTATAGTCAAACTTGTATTATTTGTTAAGCTTTATATGTTGAGCCAGGGAGTTTATGCCCTCAGTCAAGTCTCTAAGGTAATGCCACTGCTTCCTTCTGTGCAGGGTGGATCTCCAAGCATGATCCATTAGCCAACCAGGTTTAGAAATGAATGTCTGTCATTTCAGTTCCACTTACATCAACAGCCAGTTAAACTTTTTTTTCGTGATAATGCCTTGTATGTTGAAATGGTTATTTTTGGAAATATTATGGAAACTGTTGTACAGTAAATTTACTAAGGTTTCTCTATTATGAATCTGCTAATTGCATTTAAGCACACTCTCTCACTGTATATGCACAATATGAAGAGTTTAGCTGATTTTTTTGTTTTTTTTTCTTATTATTTAAAACAAATTGAAACACCTGTATATGTAATAAAGCACTATATTGAAGTGTAATCCTGACACAACAGTCACCCCAAATGAAAGAGTTTTTGATTAAACTCTTTCATTTCATTTTTATTCCTTAACTAAATCATTTAGTGAAAGTATGTTTTTCTTTTTTTTCCCAGAAAAAATTACCTTCACAAATGCACCGTCCCCTCAAGAGTTTACCGAAGGAGACAATGCCAACATTATTTGTGATGTTGTCAGCTCTCCTCCACCCACTGTACTCTGGAAATATAAAGGCGCCAAAATACAGATGGAAAAAGATGGTAAGATCCTTTTGTGAATATGAGATTCAGATTTCAGTTTCAGGGTGGCTTACTGATGTCATCTGTTGTAATGAATAAGAAAATTCTAATTGAACCTTTTTGATGCTCACATAATGTTAACTAATAAGCATTAACTGAGAAATTTCATTTTTTTTTTCCTGTTGTTTATTTGCATCTGTGAAAGCCAATATATGATTTCGATATGATTAGTTATTAATCACTATTTTTTTTTTATTAAAAAGCAGTTTTACAGTATAGAAAATGATCAAATTGTAACTCAGAGCAACATGATTTCTCTAGTTGAGTTTGGGGTGTTTTTAAGAAAACATCATCAGCCCCACCGTAAGGTGGACATGTATAAAGGAACATAAAGACATCTAAAGGCTAGCCACCTAATATTATATATGCATAGTTGCCAGTGTTACAAACTTGAGACTGCTCGTGCTGCTGCCGTTGCCTTTCATCTCCAGGGTTAAGCCTTTGAAAGGAAAAATTAATTTGGTCTTGTATTTGAAAACACAACTGACTCTGGTATTCTGCTTTGACACTGAGCAATACAATAATGGTAGTGTTGGTATTGCTCACTGGAAAATAATAACACTCGCTCATGTGTGGGTTGTAATCGTATTTTGGATTATTACATGATCACATTTTTTCAGTTTCCATTTAATCTCATACTGGAGCCGTTCATGTTGCCCTGGGTCATAATTCTCTTTGCCTTGAGCTTGTTGAAGGAGGGTTGAATATACTGACATAAATATGACAAAATGGAAATGATATCAAGGACAGAATTCAAGGGGTAGCATGAAGAAATAGAATGATACAAATTAAGAAGACTTTGAATATAAGAAAAAAAGAATAAAACCTAGTGATTCACTGACAAAAACACCAGGAGCTTGATATTCCAGACCTGAACCTGACCAGCTAAAGACTGGATTGGTGAAGATAACTGAGTCTGCACAGGTAAATAACCTGCACATATCTGCAAATGCAGTTTTGTATTACAGCAGAGCAAGCAGGATAGCAAACATCTGGCTTGTGCTGCAACTTCTATGGGCTTTTAGCAGCAGACTCGTACTATCATTGTAAGCCTCCATGTGCCTTTGTAAGCTGTCTTTTTTTGTAACAACACCACAGGTGGGCAGTGTACAAAGGGATACAAAAAGCTTTAAAAAGAGATGTCTACACAGTCACTGTACACATACTAAATTTAAGAATAAATATTGGATTGTGCATAAATCTTATGCTAAATAAACATGATTTCAAATTACAGGTTATGTTATGGCCCTAAATGAATTAATCTCATTACACAATTTAAGGGTAGGGACAGGAGAAATTCAGAAAATGCTAATTTTTTATTTATTTCTGAAAACCTAATACTACTCTTATTTGCATACTGGGTCGAGGTCTGTCTAGACTTTGCTAGGCTGTCACAGCACCTTAATTTTTTTCTCTTTCAAAGATATACTGGTATGTTGTCCTGTTGCATGACCCAATGTTTGTATGTTTAAGAACTAAAATTTTTTTATTGTCTCGATTCATAAAAGATTACAATTTGAAGGGAGTGTCCTTTGTTCATGACTACACTTCGTCAAAATCCAGAACAATACTCTTTACGTAACAGCTGTTGGAAACCAGTAATGAACAAAAATAAAAGCACCAAAATATCTGCACTCGTCAAGTGCTTGAGAGAATTAGCAGTCTAACAGTCTGAGTGGAGACATTTGATAGCAATGACAGATCATCTCTGTAAGTATTCAGTGATATGGAGTTCCATACCTCTATTTAAGAACATTACTAATAAAAAAAAAAACAGATTGTCCTCATTCTTCTCTCAACTACACCGAACCTCAAACACATACATGAATGAATATATAAGAATTATCAATTAATTCTTTAAATGACGGTTTCTCTTTTTTTGATTTATACCTTCAAAAGTCTCAGAGGTGTCAATGAATATAAAAGAGAAACAAATATCTGCTGTAAGGTAAAAATACACATTTGTGCGACATTCATGATTAAAGCCAACTTTCTTATCAGTAGTAAAAATATACTGTTTGAGCCTAATCATAGGAATTCTCTCCAGCACTTTAGATAAAGTGCTGGCAAATGCTGTAGGCATTATTTTACTAGCTTTATCTTTAATGACAGACTTATTATCTCTCAGTTTAAAGACTCCATCATGAACCTCTTGTGGGGTGACAACCTCATCATCATTGCCTATGTTATAGAATGAAAATGTTATAATTTTGCCACAGCAGATATTTTATGCGAGCTACTTATCCCCTTAGTATTTGACAATAAAGATGTATTAGTATTGCTCAAAACTGACATCTTTCCAGAAAACACCTCTATAACTATTATTTTGTAACATACATTTGAGTGAATGAGACATCACAGTAATCGTCTTTCTTTAACTACATCTAATGGAAAAATCAAGCATTTCTGCATCCGTTCTTTGAATGTCCTCCTAGTTTTAGCATATAAGTTAATATTTTCCTTTCAAAATGAGAAACACATCCCCCATCTTCAAAAATCAATATTTCAAAATACACTTGGGTAACAGTACTGACATCTGAATACCTGGCATGTATGTATTCTAAGAATTTTTTTTATACAAATTAATCAAACTTAAACTGGACCATTAATTGGTGAATTACTTGAGGTGAGAGTTCTCTTTATTGTGTTGTAATATCTGCTCTTTAGCACAATGACGGCTATATTTACCATGTTGTTATATTGTCAAATAAACACACCTGATTCATCTATCCTCTGCTTCCTTTCAGTTCGTTTTAAGGTACTAAGTAACAATCACCTTCAAATCCGCGGCATAAAGAAGACAGATGAGGGCTTGTATACTTGTGAGGGTCGCCTCATGGCCCGCGGCGAGATTGATCTGCGTGTCATCAAGGTCGTTGTGAATGGTTAGCAGCCCTCTCCTCTTTACACTGTTTCCTCTTTGTTCCTGAGAGCATGTTTTTGTGTGGCAGGTGTCACTTGATGCTAAAATGAGCTGCAAATCCTTAGAGGTGAGCAGGCTCAGCATCATTGTGGCAATGGTTTCCCAGAGCAACCCCAAATCAAAGATATACCATGTTAATGAAGGCCGTTTCCTGCAACTTCTGAGCCTTGTAAATGAGTTTGCCTAAACATTTCTCCTCTAAAATTGTCTCTGAGTACGCTACTCTTTGTTGGTTGGCATGTCGAGACTTTTGACTGTTTCCGTTAATCTAATTGGCTGTAGGTCTGTATGTATATATGTTTACCTGTTTTCCTAATATTATCTATATACCTTTGTCTCAGTGCTACCGACCATCAGAATATGGCAGTCAGAAGTAAATTCCACTGCAGATGTTGACCAGCCTGCCATGCTGACGTGTGCTGTTGATGGCTATCCTGAACCCATGGTGACCTGGACAAGGTAAATATCAACAACAAGTTGGAGCTGGACAATATGACCTATATCAAATTTTACAATAGTTTTTTTGCTTTGTCGTGATACACCATCTCAACGTTTTGAAATTTACTCTATAACACTGTAAATGTTGAATTCAACATTGTCATACATAACTTGAATCATTTTACTAGAGTACAATTTTAACTGTTAAAATGGAAAAATCACAGTACAGTTAGATTTAGCTAACTTTTTATTCTGAATGAGGGACCTGCACTCCTACAAGCTCCTAACAAAAAACAGTGGCTTATCTACCATTATATTACGGGGGCATCCAACCCCCCCAACAGCGATCGCCGGCTCCACCTAGAAGATCAACTTCATTTTACTTGACATTATTTTCTATATAGTGCCTGATCACAACAGGAATAATTAAAAGTTACTTTTCCTCTACAACAGATTTATTATAAAAAGTAAACAGCCTGATGTTATTTATCTTATTTACACTGCATGTCATTACGTCACGTTATGTCTCTACATGCCGTGCTGTGTGCACATGGGTGACCACGCTCGCACCTACGGACATCATTGGAAATGATGTTGCCTCAACATTATTTGTATTTTTAAACACTTGCAGAGTGGAAACACTTGCTATCCTGCAAGGGACGGCTGGAGGAATTCTTCTTCTCGATTGTACAGAGAACTTCATGTCCATCATGGAAAAATGCGCACAGCTGAACAATCAGGACCTTCTTGCGATTGTAGTCATTTCTGTGGCACTTCAAAGCTTAAAATGGACGTCTCACATATAGCTTTCAGCTCTTAACACTCCCCTAAACTAGCTTGATGCACGTACTCCATGTATCCATGCTTCTTTCCTGTCTTTCCTCAAACAACAATGCGCATGCATGCAGGAGAGTTTTCTGGATGGGTGGGGGAGTATGCTGTCTATTGTGAGTGAGAGACGCCAAACTACAAAGAAAATCCCACGTAGACCAAATATTGTTGTGACAATTTGTGCTCAATGTTTGTTCGTGGCATAGCCATTGTATACAGTATGTCACATGTTGAACACTTTTGGAGACATCAAATATATTAGATATAGGCTACTGCACACCCTTAAAGTGAAGATGTAATTTTTTCACTAGCATTTGCCCAAATTTAATAACACAGTTGGGCAAAACAGTATAAACATTGATTTTAATGATAGAATTGTTGCTGTTGAATTTATTGAACTTGGATTAATTTGCAAAGTGTTATACACATGCAAGGCAAGTCAAGTTTATTTGTATAGCACATTTCATGTACAAGACAATTCAAAGTGCTTTACATAAAACATTAGAAACATTACAGGGGGTGCAGAAGAAGCATTAACTGTGAAGGGGGGGATTTTTTAATAACTCATCCGTTAAGATCTTATTAAATCTTGAAATTGCGCAAAATTGGTGGCATGTCCTTTTGATTGACATGAGACAGATGGGACTGTCGGTGCTAGCACTTGTAGCTAGCTGCTTGCTCCCCCTTTTAAATGTGCGGCAAAATCCATCGGCAAGAGGAGGCAGAGAGAAGCAGAGAAGCGCAAGCCGGCTAACACTCGGGCCATAGCTTTAGCTCGCCTGCATCCTTTAGCTCCCGTTTGGTCCGGGTTTGCTCTTAGCTGCATGCAACTAGGTGTCATTCATCCACCTCCCCGCTTACACCCCCCCTCTTAGCTCCACCTCTTTGCCCATTTTTGTATTTTCCAAGAGTTCTGAGACATGTGACGCTGCCAAGATGGCAACGGTGGGAAGCTCCTACCAAGTTTCAATTCAGCTCTTCACAAACCTACGGGACGTCACAGACTGTCTGTCCATATATTATACAGTCAATGGTCTGGACTAGCTGACCTGAATCATTGGATCTAAGAACTCTACTAGGTTTATATTTTCTCAACATATCAGAGATGTATTCTGGGCCTACACCGTGTTGGCATTTGTAGACTATCGGCGGAGTTTTTAAATCTTTTGTGTGACTGACTGGAAGCCAGTGTAAAGATTTTAAAACTGATGAGATGTGTTCAGGTCCTGGTAACAACTCTGGCGGCAGCGTTCTGGATGAGCTGCAGATGTTTAATGCTCTTTTTGGGAAGCCCTGTTAAAAGACCATTACAGCGCAAAATGTTCACCGGTAGATATCGTGGTGGAGATAATTTAAAGCTTGTTCATATATTTTTGCTATATATTTTAGACATAAGTTATTTTGGAGTGAAAAAGATAGAAGGGGAGAATGGTATAAAGTTCACTGCATTCAGAGTTTCTATTTTGCTTATTAGCATTTAACACAAAGTATAGCTGAGATAAGGGTAAAATCATTATGGACGAAAGGTTTTACCCCGGTGATATCATTGGGGGAACAGTTAAGCCTTTCCTAATGTTCGTACAGTTTAGGGCAGTATGAATGAATGTAGTGGATGGCAATCCATCCATTTGTCGTCAGTAGATGTTTTTTGAAGCAAGAAAAAATTGAATCAGTCAAAAATGTTAAATATTTGATTCTGAACTCAACTTAAAGGACTAAGATAGAGAGAAATATTTTGATCAAAATAGCCACATCATTGGCCACAATAGTGTACAGTACTGTGGCTTGGAGCTATAGTTTCACTTGGCAATTATTGTAAACAGTGCCAAGTAGTTGTTGACACATAGCATCAGTAGAGGTAAAAACTGGCAGCAACAGACTAATGAGGCAGGGCTAATCAGAAATAATGAGCTGTGTGGGTTGTGCGTGTACCAATGAAATATCAGTTAATATCTTAAAAATAAACAATGATTGTTTTTCTACATCAGAAGGTTTTTCTACAAGTAATTAAATGGCATGTTTCACGGTAGCATCACCTCTTGCCCATTATATCAGAATCAGAAAGCCTTTATTGTCACTATACACATATAATGAGATTAGAGCTGTCACCAATAACAGTACAAAAGAAAATACACTTCTGTAATGTGGGTTGTTTTCCATCATACAGTAGGGCTGCAAGATAAGATCTCATTTTACTCAAGATCAGTAACCTGTGGCCTTAATAGCAAACCATGTATTTATTTCTGTAATGATGTAAACAAATTAAACAGTATTACTTAATAATGTGAAATCGAGATTGAACAGAAACTGTTGCAAGGTTGACAATTTAAAAAAAGTTATAGCATATTTGTTCCAGTTGTTGCTAGATATTATCATAAGAGTCACACTGTGTTGGTCTAAATAGCCCCTCCACAGGTTGTGAAAATAAAGGTGGATGGGATTTGTTTATCAGCTGCTGTATACAGGTGCTTATTTCAATAATGAAATGTAAACACTATCAGTGAAATGTTCATCAGGAAACACACTCATATTGTATTAGTTGTGTGTACCAGTATTCATCAGTCTGTAGGTCAAATGGCTGTACACAAGATAGTCTTGGTTATTAGAGTTATTCTACTGGCTGATTTATTCATTGCAATAGGACACTTAATCACAGGGTATCAAAGGTAAACGGTGAAACCTGAAGAGCAGCATGTCAACAATAGCTGCATTATCTGTGTATCTGAATACAGCCATTGATAGGCTTCTGCTTTGTCAAACTGTTCCTATTCATCTAGTTTCCAAGACCACAGTTAACCCTGTACACAGCTTAGATCCAGGGTCACAAAGTTCAGACAGCCCAAGAATCACCGTTGGCCTTGGTTTTCATCATGTTTGCTACCTTTTAAGTTTCAGTTTTACAATGGTACAGTTTTACAATGGTACAGCTGGACAGCACCAACAGCTTGTTGAAAGTCCTAAACCACAGAAAAAGCTATCACAGCCAGACAGAGCAGAGGGCAGAAAAGATTTTTCTCTTTTACAAAGCTAGCCAGGGTCAAAGACTATTTGTACTCCACCATGACATATAAAAATTAAATATACTTTTGATTAAGATGATTGAAAACTTTGATTGTTTAAAGGCCCCTAGAGGAAATCATACTGGTTTAAGAGGAGACATTTTTGCTTTGAAATTTTGAGCCTTTGCATCCTCTTGTCATCAGTACATTTCTACTTCATCTTTTGACCCTTGTCACTTTGTCTCTAAGGGATCTAGAAATTACTACACTTTTTCTAGAGACTCAGGCATCATGATTTTCTGCAAAAAAAAAAAGGTGAAAAGTGGTGTTTTGAAATTGTCTGTCTGGATCAACCAATGTCGTGCTCAACACTTGTGTTGTACATTATCGACAGGAATGGAGTTGACCTCGAGGCAGAAGAGAAGTACGGTTTTAATGAAGATGGCTCAGAAATGACAATAATGGATGTTACCAAACTGGATGAAGGAGAGTACACCTGCACTGCCAAGAACAAGGCTGGGGAGACTGACCAGGAACTCAGTCTGAGAGTGTTTGGTAAGAGCTTTGCTTTATATACAGTGCATTCATCAACTTATAGCTATATAAAAATGTTGTGGGTAAGAGGTATACAAGCATGTATGTGGGGGAAGAACAATAGTACGGTTCTGTGTTTGTTTTCTAAGGCAGACAAGAATAAGGTGTTGTTTTGGTGTGGGTTGTGATTGTTTTATGTAGGAATGGAGCTTAAGGATTCAGAGAACTGGACAAGTGGGATAAGCTCAGCTAAATGTCTTTTGAGTTTGTTTTTTTTTTTTTGTTTTTTTTCTTGGTTATTGATCATGCTGCTCCTGTTTTTATTTGGTCCTATATTTTCAATTTCAATAATTGGATAAATATATTTACAGATTGTTGGCTGGTGCAATTTATCTTCCCCTACAAAAGAAATGCTCACTGTTTGTTAGAGCAAACAAGTATCACTAAATTACTCATGACAGCTGTCAAAGCATATTGTTTACCTCATTATCTCAAATATTTCTCTCATTTCCCAAAGATCTTGGTGCCTTACAGAAATATGGAAATGTGGAAAAAGCTGGAATCCTGGCATGTTTGTTAACATCTACTTCTATATAGAAAAACTACAAATGTGGATTTGTATTCTGTAATTAGTTGTGCTAATCTCGGATTCTTCAGTATAAAGTGTCTATCAATATAATGCTTGATTAGATAATAACACTATACACACTGTAAATCTAATTATGTTCTTGGAAAATTTCATATTGCAAGACTTAAAACACAACAAAGGTAATGTTCAAAGAAAGATGTTGTTTGTTAAGAATTTGGCAATAAGAAAACCCACCAGCTTCATCCATTCTGCTTTTGATTCATGACAACTTTGTTTGATATTGAGCTGGAATTTCAGTTTTATTTATGTGTATAGACGATGGCTACAATACACAAACAGTAACTGCCAAAGAGGAGTTTTTGATAGTAAGAATCTGATTTCAAGTTTAGTTGTTTTTTTTCTTAATATCAGAGCCTTTTCACATTAATATACATCAACATCGGCAAAGAAGATAGCTTGAATACATCTAAATGCAGATCATATCTCGAAGATCGGTGCAAGGTTGAAACAAAGTTAATTTTTGTGGTTTTCAAGATTGCACTTGTTTTCTTCAGCAGAATATTACATGTTCACTGTGCCAAGTAGGCTTCCATTTATTAGATGCTTTGTTTAATCCATGCATTCATCCATCATTAAGTTGAGTTTAAAAGATGAGAGCACAGAGAAATATTCAGCCACATTCCTCTGAACTTCCAATTCAGTTTACTTTGCTCTGCTTGTGTCGCGGTTGTGGCTCCCTGCTGTGCTTTCAGGTTAATTCCTGTGTTTTGTGTCTTGACAGTTTCTGAAATGTAAACAAAAAATGGAGCCCTCCTTTGAGATAGGCTAAATAAATTATTACATGTATTAAATGTGGATCCATACAAAGCTATCAAAACTTAACCACAGCATAAGCTTAAACAGAAGTTTTTTGCTGCCATAAAAGTTATTCTCACCTGTCAACAACTGATCCTCATCCTCCCTTTGAACTCATCCCAAATCCATGAAATTACTCTTTGTGCTTCGGCTGCCAAACCACCTGGGTATCATCTAATGCCAGAGCAGCTGTGTTAACTCTGAATTTGTGCTTTACAGTTAAACCCAAGATCACATACATTGTAAACCAAACAACTTCAGAGATGGAGGAGCAGGTGACTCTGACCTGTGAAGCATCAGGTGACCCAACTCCAACCATCAGCTGGAGCTACGGTGAGCGTGTCTTCACCGAGGGAGAGCAGGTAAAATCAGAAAGACAGAATGGATAACTGCGATAGCTAAAAAGCTTAGTATCAAAGGCTTTAGATTCTTATCAATGAGGGTCGATGTCCTGCATGGTTTTTCCCCTCCTAGATGAGACCCAAACCTGGTAAAAAGTAGACTGATGCAATCTTTGTTAGGCTTGCAAATAATTCAGTTTCAGATATTCTATATTTCTGGACTATGTTTTGTGTTTACATATGCAACCTGTATGTTTTCCACTTAAACAACGTGGAAAAACAGTATTTCTTGAATATTTGCTTCCTTTTATTATGCCTTTTCTATGAAGCATTGGCATATGGAATTAGGCCATGCTGAGCAGTAATCACAGGGGAGGAGCACAAACCTGCAGGACACAGGTGTCTCAAGGAGAAGAATTGAATACCTTTAACCTATTTCAAGAGGCATATTGATTCAGTGCAGGTGGGGAACTTGTGCACTTTTATTGCAAAGTGCCTCGAAGAAGGTTTATGTACTGCTGATTATTTACCCTAAATTAGCGGCGGCTTTGAGATGGCCCGGTGTATCTCATGCAATTATCTCAGTCAAACTCAGCCAGTAAAATGGAGTACACTCCATTCCGACTTTCCCCAATGTAAAGAAGACCATCTCCAGAAAACTCAATTCACACGTTCCAAAATGAGCATGTAAATTAAGGCAATTAAACTCTTTCTTATTGTATTTGTTTGAAAGAGCACTTGAATCACCAAGTGTTTGTTAAGCATTTTCAATCACTATTGTCATTACTCTGTTCATGCCAGTGATTGAAAACTTTTTTATATTCAAGTGTTATATTTCAGAGAACATTTTGCTGCCATCTTTCAAATTTCTTTGTCATTAAGAGACAACTTTTTACTTTCCATTACATCCTGAATCTCTTGTATGTTCCCTTTGTGATATCTTCTACATTATTCAATGTGCAAACCATCAAAAACAATGCACGCTTGATCAGTATTCTTTAACATCTGTTGCCCACGTGGCCTGGTACTTCACGGTCTTGGTACAGTAGAGAGGTAATGAAGAGGATAGTGCTCAAGAGAAATACTACAGCTCATGGAGAAATTCTGGAGCCAGTCCATTACATGCACTACATTTTCTCCCTACAGGCACATCTAAACAGGATCTATCAGGTATGAAATCTGCGTGGCACAGAAATGCTATGGAATAGTGTGTAAAGTATGCCTTTAGTTATGACAAAAAAACTCCCACTGAAATCAAATCATCCTTCTTTGTTGAAAATTTCCCAGCTGCTCCTTAAAAACCCCGGGGATTGATCTCATCAGGGTTCATGAAATTGATTTGACTGCTGCATGATTTCCAAATATGGCCTGAAAACGTCACTGATCATGTGATAGATAGTGTGTACAGCTTATCTCACAGGATCAGATGAAAATTTGGTTAATAACATAATAAAAGGGAAACACCATTTCTGTGTCGCTGTTTGCCTGATCATTTTGAGCTCTCCATCACAGCATGAGGTTGCCTGGACTCGAGCCCAGCTCAATCTGTGTCATCTCCATAATTCTGTAGATTGTCTAACATTTGTTGTTATAAGAATCGAGGCTAAAAGTGCTCCACTTAAAATCTATCTTTTGAATATCTAACCTTTTCCCTCCTGCAGACAAAATGAAAATTAAGCTTACAACATACAGGTAATATACTGTAGGTGAACAGAGCTGGAGAAAAGGTTAAATGATTTTTTTCCCTTTGTAAACACTTCTCACTATTGAAATCCACTGAAACTGATATTAATTCAAGTAGACTACAGTTGTTGTTCTCAATGCAAATGGGACATTTGACAGCCACCTGGCAAGTCTGTTAGATATTTTTAAAAAATAGACTTTGATTGGAGCCTCACTCTTAAGTGCAAAACACACTACCACCATGCAGCATGACGCACGTCACGACAAGCATGTTTTTCTTTCCAAGTCCACACACCCACGGTGGCCAAGCAACCTGGCACACATGGACGCACCACTGAGTAACAATCTACACCTCAGTCTTATTATCCAGTGTCAAGTTCCCATGAGAAGCATGTGTGTAGAACACATCTCCCATCTGGCATATCCTTGACTTCCTCTACTGCGAGGGCCAGATTGTTTTTCTTTCTTTTTCTTTTTTGGTCTTGATGCTGTCATAATGGATAAGGAAAGAC
Organism: Atherina boyeri; assembly: GCA_029874935.1. Taxonomy (NCBI): domain Eukaryota; kingdom Metazoa; phylum Chordata; class Actinopteri; order Atheriniformes; family Atherinidae; genus Atherina; species Atherina boyeri. The sequence continues at coordinate 18,835 of JAPMNP010537686.1, read as the reverse complement.
TCATTACTGGGGGAGAATAACACTCCAAAGTTCCTCATCCCACCTTCATGTCTGGTGAAACCATACTCTGGATGTGAGAATTAACTCTGTAGATGTCGGGAGGATCCCATGCAAACGGGGTTCTTGTTATTGACAAAACCAGGAACATACACAATACACATGCATTACCCATGGGTTTTGCTCTGTGCTTTTATTTAGCTGCGCCATGTCACATGACACTTGTCACGTGGCACCAAGCTGTGCAGCGGTGGCAGTTTGTTTTGTGCTGTAGTGTACAGAATCCTCTGGGATCTGTGGTATCTCTTCACAGCTGTCTTAAAAGAAATGATTAGCAGCCTTACAGAAGATTGCTTTGATTTTCCTCTATGTTACCTGCTATTGAAATTATTTCTGTGGCCTTCTATGAATGTATACAGAAGCGGCTGCTAATTGTTTGGTCATCTCGTTCTGTTCGTCTGTCTGATGTTTGTCCATCCGCTGTGCTATCTGTAATCATCACAACAGCTGGATTTCATCTGAGATGAGTGTGACAAATGTTTCAACATTCATTTGGGGATGAACATGGTGAATTAACAGGAAGCATGTTTTCATTAACATATTGAATGGACATTTTCATATTGGTCAGAAAAGCAGCACAGATCTGCACTGTGTTTTCAGATGTGTTATAATGACTCATAGACTGAATAATTAGCAGTTGATATGAGTGTGTCCAGTTCTTTGACTCTAGTTGGGCAGATCCTTTGATTTATTCTTGAATAGTTCATTAAAATTATTACAGTTTACAGATTTGTCATGCAGACACATATAAATACGAAAGACTAGTTTAATTGAACATTTATCTTGTATGAGTGCATCAGTGTACAGTGAGACAGTAAGTTATACTTTCACCAAAACTGTTAATTGACTCATCTGCTGCTCAGTGGGTTGATCAACACTATGAACTTCTTTCACGGCTCGATGCCCTTTAAAGTAAGAATGAAAACAAACTTTCGGTGGGTGGGTCTTCAGAAACTAATTATCAGACAGCATGTATACATGTTTGTTGTTTGGGCTTGCATCAATCAGAACACGGCCTTGATGAACCCTGAAAAACATAGCTGTGTAGAGGTTATTAAAGGTGCCTTGTGGAATACACAAACAAGATTTCTGTTTACAGTGTAGTACCCACCAAAACACTTTGTGTCACCTTGATGTCTAACAAATATGTTGATTGCACTTATAAAATATTCGCAAAGCATTTTTTTTTTTTGTTGAAAATTTCAATTATTTACTGTGCTATTTAGCAGCAGTGTTTGTCTTTCTTGCTTTTGTTGACATGTTGCATCACACGAGTACCCTTAGAAACTGAGACTGAGTTTGTTTGATGCTACAGAAATCTTTGTCTGGCGTCTTTTGATTCTCTTTTCCTTCTACGTTGGATTTGTATTTTTAAAGGTGAATATAAAGAGGAGGTAATTCACTCTGACTAACCCAAAACTCGAGCGCTCGCAAACAAAAGCATTGTAGCATAAGCACGAGTAAAAGAGCAGCACAGTGTGAGGATTACTGCATCATACAATAGAAAACTGTGGCACTGCTCATGAAAGAGACGGGATAAAAGGAGTATGTTCAAAAAAGGTTGTAGACTTGTGGGAGTGTGTCTGCTTAGTGTTACATTTCAAATTCAAATTGGTGCTTATCTGGGGATAGTTTTGTTTTTGTTTATACGGTTATCAAAGTTAAGTGTTTATACATTTATTTAAAAACTTTAATCAACTTAACATGTGGTGTTTGGTTCTTTCAGGTCTTTGAATGCATTTGCTCCAAGTCGTTTTAGATAAGGGTGTCTGTTTAATAACTGAAAATGTAAATGAAGTATTTATCCGTACTTTGTACATTATCTACATAATGAATGTTTTGCTTATTTGAATACATATTAAACATTTGACTTGATGCAGAATTTTCAAGCTGTAATTATCAGGAAATATTCTGCTCTATACTGAGGGACGATGTAATCAAATAGGACTAATTTTAGTTGATTTAATAATAGTTATATTGTTGGAGGTATTTTGTGTGTTTTTGCAACAATATCAAGTTGTTGGACACAATTTAATTTTATCGCTGGCTCTGTAAATAATTCAAATGTCTGTAAAAGACTTGGGAGGAAATAAGTGATTATTATATTGGTAATGGGATGCTTAAAGGAAATTTTTAATTAATGTTGAGAAGCAGTGGCGGAGGCATGGGGAATAGAGGTAATCTTTCAAGCCTTGCATGCCAATGTAGAAAGGGCACTGTTTGCGCAAATACAAAAGGCTACTCATTTACAGCACGCCTGCTAGGTCAGTTGTGATGTGATGTAAGGGATGTCGTCACTGAAATGCTCATCAGTTTTCTGTGCAGCAGTGGAGAGCTTTCTAGGCTCGGCATTTAATGACACAGGACAATGACAACACGCATAATCAGTCTGGAGACACCCAGCAAATACAACACCATCGGGCTGCTGTTTATTAATGTGTCTAGTACGTCTCCTTTTCCTCTGCATTGGCCTCTTCATGCTGACATTACAGTTTATGTCAGAACAAAGAGTAAGGATTAATCTCCATGGAAGGGAATAACAATAGTCTGGAAAAAATTATAAGTCCCAAGGGTGCCGTCACCATATTGTTCTGGCGTTTGCTTAGAGAAGTTATTGTGTTTGGGTGTCTTTTGTTTTGCATGCTCGCATCTGCAGTTGTTCGTTGTCCTTTTGTCTCAAACAAACACCTGTCACAGATATGACAGCAATACTTGTCAGCTCACTTACTGCAGAGCCAGTGCCGAGTATGCGGACGAGGCTGCGATGTTCCACACTGTTTGGTTGCTTATTTTAATTGGGGGAATGCTCTTTCACAGCACAGTGATAATATGGAGCCAGCTGTTGTATGTAGTGATGTACATCGTACGGTGTGTTGTACTGTGCACTGTAATGTCCATGAGCTCTGCATAGAACTCTCCCAAATATTTTACTGTCTCGTTTTTTCCCCGCATTTTGTTTGTTTCAATAGTAAAAGGATGAATCATTTTCAGTGATATTATGGAGTTAACTATCATAAATCCAGCTGAATTTACACTCAACATATTTCCTTTATAAATCCTTATGTACAGAGATAATGACAGTAATATAGGGTTGCTTTTAGATGTGAGTATCGATGGTTTGATTCACTGTTTTGCCCCACAATTATTCCAGTAGATTGCTTTCATTTACTTGAAATTTTCTCGCTGTTGCACCTGATGAAATGGCTGTTTATCATTTTGCTTGTTACGCTTCAGTACTTTTGCTTTGTAGGCATACCATCCCATCGTCATGCTTAACATTTACTCGTCAGCATCATGAAATCCACAGAGCATGCTGTCCAAAAAAAGCTTCCTGTCTTGTAGAGTTTTTCACTGTCGTGTGATTTAACTGAATGTAGCATGTTGTCTACATCGGTTCAACGTATGTGTCGTCAGAGATTTTATTTGCCACAATGTAAAATAATTCTCTATTCAGTTGGATCTTTGCTGTGTTGGATGGTATTAGCCCAGCATGATGATGTCGATAATCTCTTTTTTTTTCTGTGATTTTACTGCGTCAGTAATGTGTGATATAACATGTTTAAATGTTAAACTCATTTTGACCTCCGACATTGAATCAACTATGTTTTTGGTGTTGTAATCATGAAATATTGTACTTGCATTTGCTCTAACTCACAAAATATCTGTACATGAGAACAGAATAACATTGTTTCAATAAGACATACAGTATAATGGAAATTAATAGTTAAAAGCAAACATACTTAACTCCTGTCAGAAAGAGGTACCAATTGTATTGGGTTTGCAACTGAGAGATTTTAGCTCATTCAAGATTTGGAATATGGTCAAAAATAAAGACAGACCACCAATTTAATTTCAGATCATAGTGCAAGTATCATTAACAAAAAAAAAAGTGGGATGCCGTCAGAGTGTTGACAGTTACTTATTTTCTGTTTGTAGCTTATTGAGAAGCACAACAGTGCAATGTGTTGCTTAATGACTTGATTGACTAGGCTACTAACTGGTGCTTCTTGCTGTAAAAGAAGCCTTTTCACAAATAAAGACAGCAGTCGCAGAGTAAATAGGATTGTGCGTCAATAATTGCTACCCTGCTTCTTCAAAAGAGGGCTGGGATATCTCTGTAGTGTAATTGAGTCACCTCTTCCTGATAGAGCAATAACCTTCTTATCTGTAAGAAATTGCACCATCATGATGCCAATAGACTTTCATTGTTCTGTTGTGCAGTGCAGAAATAGCCCTGTACAAATCCCATCAAAATGTACCTGTCAATTGAAATGTCCTCTTGTCACATAATAGGCTTCACATGAAAGGAAATCCACAGCATACCTCTTATTGTAACTAAAGACTTTAGCAAATTAGGAGATTTAGGATTAGGTAATTTAGATGCACAAAAAAAACCCCAAAACACTTAATACCTGCATGCAGTTTGCAGCATCCAAGCTCTTGAGTGGAAAAGGATTGCTCTCTAAGAATTGCTTTGCCTTCTGTTTGTTGTCTCTCTGTCCTCTACAGGCATCATGGACTCGGCCTGAGCAACACAAGGTATTCTAAATGCATGGATTTTTTTTCCTACACCCATCCATCATTCATGTCAGGGAAGTCTAATTCAATTCTGGATGGATGCAGATCTTAACTTTTGATCAAATAAGGGTCAGGAAGAGAATTAAGTCTGAAAATGATACAGAAAAGAAACAGGCCAGTGGACATTTCTCTCTTTTGTATTATTCTTTCTATTTAAACTGAACATAAATTAGTCGACTTCAGGTTGTGTTTTTCTTCCAGGTCTGCAACCTTTCTTACTCAGACATAAGTCCTGGGCTGTACCAATATCAGATTTATTCTGCACAATTAAAAAGGCCAAAAGCATTCACAATCTTATCTATATTGTGTTATCAATAGAAAACCTATGGCATGAACTAACTTATTGACCATCATGGGCTTTTTTTTTTTATTATTATATTTAGTTTTAGTAATTGAATTTTACTCAAATAGGAGGAAAGTCCAAAAATCTCATTTTGCAATCAATTATTTTTTTTGTTTTTATCCACTGAAGTCAGGTCACTACAGAAGCCATCAGTGGCCGTTTTTTAACTCATCTCATTTTTATTCCCATTATAACGTGTATATATACCATATGTATACCGTTATCCTGAGAAAACGGTATTAAAAAAACATGGCCATTCTCAACATCTGTAGCTCTCCACATTGTCTCAAGTATATTATCAATACAGGGATTATTATGGTTATATTCCTGTTCTACGCAATGTGTCAACCTTCAGAATGTCTTTTCTTGACATTTATTATATCTTTGTCCTACCACACATACATTCAAATATCACAGAGTCGTCAGTGAGATTTTAATTATATTTCCCAAATGTAAGTCTGACTTAAGCTTGTAGTTAATGTTTCTGATTTCTTGGACAGTATTGCTCTGAGACTTGAAGCAACAGTGCCAGAGCCGTACTGTTTTGGGGAGAAATTGAAAAATGTCTAAAGAAAGAGCTGCCCACAAGAGCTTTTTTCCATCTTATTCACAATCGAATGTTCTTCACGTGTGAAAATTGGTGAGAAATACTCCGCCGCATCCAGTATTAGAGCTGAGTGAATAATGAGGCCTGAAGACAGAACTGATTCAGATCGTGTTCTTCTGACGTACGTCACAGTCAGCCCATTTCCATTTTAAGTTAAAAGATCACAAATTAGGGTTGCCTTTTTATTCTTACTTTTGTTAAATGTGACAACAAACAAGTATTTTTAGTCCCATCTGTGTCCTCAAGTAGTCAGGCTATTTTCAAGTTGCAGGCAGTGCTGCACATCAACAGAATTCTGTTTTCTCTTATCTTTCTCTAATAGTTTTGAGACAGTTTTTTTTTTTTAAGATCCGTTTTTCCAAAAATCAATATTTAATCATGTCGGCTGTCAAATTTAATTAAATCATCAGCTAATGTGCACACCTACAAAAAGTTTAGAGTTAAAAACGACCAACTACAGAGTTGAAAGTGCCTCATCAAGCACATGCTGACTAATTACAAGGTTTGAGTAAACTAATTTTTTTTCACGACTACACCAGCATTTTGAGGTAGTGAATCTGAAATTTTCTTTTATGTATGAAAGCAAATGCATTATTTTTAATGTTTAGATTAGTGAACATCTGATTCTTCTTAAAGAGGCCAAACCCCAAAAGCCCAAAGAGTGCACCCTTGTTATAAAAGCTTTTCAGCCTTAAGAAAGAAGTCAATTTCTGGGCCTGTAAATGACATCTCAGCAGCATATTTGGAGCACCTGCGATTTCTTGTCGTCAATGCATTAATGGCCTAGGTACTAATAATTTTCCTTTTTCGCACATAATGATATGGTTTTAATGTTCACTTGCACTCTTGAGTTGACTATTATGTGTCTCTCAGCAAGCGATTCCCATTATAAATCACACAACAGAAGAATGTGAGCATGAAGAAGCATACTGAGAATGTTAGTGTTCATTTAATAAGCCATGCAAAGGAAAGTACATTTGTATGCTAGGCCATTTAATATTTGATGAGACATGAGTTTAACATATCCTTAATGTAGTGTCAGTTTTATGCTTAGAGGTTCCCTTTGTCTTTCCAGTTTGTGCAGCAGAAAAATCTGTAGGAGATTCCTGCTGTGAGCTTGTTTTTTTTGTGGAGTGCAAATCTTCCTTATATTCTTTCCTCATTTATGTTATATCAAGCTGTCAGACATTTAATATATATATGCAACTGTTTAAAAGAACCAAAAAAGAAAGAGCAAATAATGTCCCTTGTGTCCCATTGGGTCGTCATATAGAAATCTGTTGGTCAAAACATCTATGTATAATAGATATAAGGAGATCTAAATGATGAGAAGTTATAGTTATTATGGAATTAACCAAATGTTTAGCTGCACGCCAGAAACAAAAAGCTCAAAAGTGACTTGATGCTTAAACTAGCTCATTTACCTCAACTGGTTATACGCAGTGTGGCATGTTACACAGATGCAGCAGTCAGAAACAGAACCACAGGGGCTGACTGAGAATGCTATCTGCATGGGGGTCAGAATAAAAGGGTAGTGTGTGTTATGTAAGTGTCTCCCTGGTCCTGCTACCCGCTATGCATAATGAATGCCCCAGACATGCTTTGTGTATTGAATTAGAATACAAACTAACACAGGTTTCTCTTACATCGTTGCTCAGAAAGGGTCCTAATTCAATATGTGTAAAAGCATTCTGCCATTGTTTTATCTGCAGTTTGGATCAAAGCCATGTAGGGAACAAAAGAGAAGGTTAGATATTGAGATCTAGAGCACATTGTAGACAGATAAAACAGTACTGTATTTGTCCCAAACCCATAAATTAAATTAGATTTGGTCTAAGAGATGTTGAGTGTGAAATGAACTCATTTTTACCATGATTACTTTGAATGGTTCATCAGCAGCCCCACTGAATCTTCGCCTCTGTAGTTATAGCAAAATAATGATTTGTCTCTTTAAAATGTTTTGAGTAGAATTGTGCTTTTGTGGAAAGAGAAATGTGGCCTCTCTGAAAGCTTACACTGTGGCAGTTTAGTGTCACATGACAAGAACAACCGCAACAACACATAGCTGTTGACCCTGAAAGTAGGGAAGCTACGAACATATTGAGTTCAGGGAAGCAGGGATATGAAGGCTAGGATTCTTATTTGCACATATCATTAGAAAGCTTTCTCTTCTTATCTGCCTGGTTTGATATGTTTTCTGTATCATTTCAATGGGAATATGTACTGAATAACAGCCCTCCCCCCGTAGACCACAAATTAAAGTAAATGGAAAAATATATTTTAACTTACAACATGATCATGTAAAGTGAAAGTGAAGTGTAAAAGAGCAAGCACGGCATACAAGGTAAGGTTTTGCTTTTCACCATTGTGCATCAGCATATTTCACAAGTTGGTAATGCTGCTGTGTGAAAAGCTCTCGATGGTTTCTAATGCTGTCTGACATCAATTATTTATCAACTCCCCTGCCTTGTCATCTGCGTCCTTGTGTTTCCATATCTATAGAGCACTGTTGTTTTCATTAGGTACATTTTCTCTCTTTTCTTAAAAGGCACTCTTTCATTTGACTTTATTCAGATCACACTTATTTTTTTCCTGTCAGAGTTGTACTATGCAAATGTACTATAAGGTTGTGGAAAATAACGGAGCTGAATGGTTTTTCCTTTCTAAACCAAGCAATTTTCTGCTGTCACTTAGAGCGTGGATGGAAATGTTGTGGTGAGGAGTGATGCTCGTGTGTCCGCCCTCACTCTGAAGGATTTGAAGTATACAGACGCCGGTCAGTACCTCTGCACAGCACGGAGTGCCATCGGAGAGGATGATCAAACAGCTTATCTGGAGGTTCACTGTAAGTATTTCAACCTCTGTTAAATGCTCAGGTTGAAAAGATGAGAATATCACAGTAAAGGTCACCTTTACAACATCACTGTGAGTCATCCTCTGTTTTAAACTGAGATTTTGTGTTTGGAAGGAGGTTTGTGTTAAATACATGTTTATTTCTTAGATACTCCTAAGATCCATGGAACTGTAGCAGTGTATACCTGGGAAGGGAATCCTGTCAATATCAGCTGTGAAGTCAAAGCTTATCCCACTGATGTATCTATAACGTGGCTGAGAGATGGACTGCAGCTTCCCAACTCAAACACCACCAACATTAAGATCTTCAGAACTCCCTCATCTAGCTACTTACAGGTACAAACTGCTATTAAATGCAGATATACACTTTAATGAATTTACACATATGCAAAGTTTTTCATGTGCAGAGACACCTCACATGCCCCCACTGTGTCATCAAGATTTCATGAGCACAGACTTGACGTGAGGGGTTTTCTTTCTGCTCCATTGTGAAAAAAAAACACATGAATAATTCAGCAGCAGGAAAGCTCACAGCAACACATAAAAATAGGCTACTCTAATGGACAAACACAGAGGTCACCTTTATAGTGTTCTACACTCAACTTTGTTAATCCGAATTGCTACATTGGCTCCTGTATATTTACTGCCTCATTTCCCCCCCTCCTCCAGATTAACCCTGAGTCTGAAAATGATTTTGGAAGCTATAACTGCACTGCCTCAAATGGGATGGGCACAGAGTCCAAGGAGTTCCTGCTCATTCAGGCTGGTCAGTGATAATGCTGTAATTTAAAGTCTCATATGTTGTATTAGCATTGCTTGTTCTTAATCTGTAATACAAATTTAAACAGGCCAGTTCAGTTTTTGGAAAAAAAGTCTCTTGAATCCATTATACACATGAATTGGTAACTAAGTTTTATCTCGCTCTGGGCCGGAGCACCTTACTTGTCACTCATCTGTTTTCTAAGCTTTTACTATGTGAGCCTGCACATGGCAGTTTTGTTTAAATGGATGATAAGACATGACATGATTGGTTAACATTTCTAACCATGAGTTACTGTAAATCTAAACTTCACACAGATCAATGGGGAAATAAATGTAAGAAAAACTTAATTTATTGAGGTTGCAACACTTCATTTATACATCATATTGTTACCACTGACTGTACATCTTAACCACAAGGCAAATGGAACCGAAATCACAGACATAATGGCGGTCTTGAGCCACAATCCGAAGAGAATGAATTGAAAACGCCACATTTTTCACTCGGAGCAGAACATGGGTAACCACGGTTATTACAGTGTGCCTTCTTATTTCCCAGATCAAAGTGATGCAGTGCAGTGTGGTCCTCACACCAGAGTGTGTGGATCCAGAGCAGCTACCACTCTAATATGAGCTATTTCAGTTGGTTAAATAGTTTATAAAATGTAATTTTCTCTATAATGGGGAGAAGAATAGCTTTTGAACAAAGAGTGTTTTTTTTCTCCCCTTTTTAATTTGACAGAGGGCTGTAACAGAAGAACAAATTAATCAGTTACTTTCAGAATTTACATATTTTTTCAATTGGCAGACTATAAAGATATGTCTTATCATTTATTTCAGCCAAATCTTGCTTACTACTAAGCACTAGCTGTTTTATTCCATTTTAATTCATTTTTATAACTGGCAAACATATTCACTGTGATGTATTTACACCACAGGCTTCGTGTCACCAGTGGGATGTCAGTTAGTTTTTTTCTACCCAAACATAAGTATGGATATTCTCTTTTTGAGAATACAATTGACAATAATGAAAAGTGTAAATTACCTAAAGCATTAACTACAATAATCCAGACCAAACTATGTTGCAGCATATTAATTTTTAGCATAATTTGGGGTATACAAAAGAAGAGTTATCACATAAACACAAATTTGGTTTATTGTCCTGAATTTCTCCTATGGGGATCTATAAAGGTTTAATCTATACAAAAGTAAACACAGTGCCGGTCTAGTAAAAATCAGTGACCAATCTGACAGATCACATCTTTGAAGGGACAGTCAGGGTTCAAATTTCAATCCTCCTAATAAAGAGTTCTCATCTATTACCAAATCCCAAAGATGATTGAAAAGATGTGTATATATGTGTTCAATTGCTATAAGTCAGAAACTGATTCCTCACAAACAAATTATAGTAATGGAGGTTTGCTGACATCATTTTATAAAACACATTGTCTGTCATTATCTGGTCTGACTGGCCTTTCCTAGCTGGGAAGGAAATTCCTTGCTCCTGAACTAAAACATGCAAGAGCGATTACAGATTATGAGAGACCAGTTAAGCATGACCCATTCCCCAAAAGGCAGAGTTGTACTGATTCAGATACTGGCATGTTGAGCTATTTATTTGTTTTAATCCTATCTCTCCAAAAAGGCATAATATTGGGGTAGGCCCACATTGCATGGATAAAGGTACCCTCATGCGATTTACATTTCCAACACAAATTATCTACCGGGAAATTCACTTCATGTGGATGAACAGATGTAAAATTGTACAGTTGATTCATTAGCACAAGCTTTTTTTAAAAAAAAAAAATCTTTTGCGGCTCCTTAAAGGTTTTTCATTAGTTTTTCAAAGATTTTCAAACATCCAACAAGTTACTCATTCTTCAGGCGTGTACTTCGTGCACTTGTCGATGTGGCTTTGTGAATTAATTTGTACTTGAAACAGTTGATTATAATGGCAATTTTTGTTTTTTCCCCCAAATGCTCTCTCTTACTTGTATTTTGTGAAGTTATAACAAGAGTTATTCAGTATTCAGTGCAAGAGACAAAGTTTTATGAATCTGTTTTTGGATGCTAAGAGCTATGAGTTCAGTAATGTGTGTGTACTGCACATCCTCCTTTCACAGAGATCCCATCAGCTCCATCCATTGGGAAGGTGAGGCCCTTCTCTACCACTGCATTGATTCAGTTTGAGGAGCCCGAATCCACTGGAGGAGTTCCTATCCTGAAATACAGAGCTGAGTGGAGGATGAAGGGAAGAGGTAGCTGGATGCACAAAGTCTACGAGGAACAAGATGGTAAAGTATCACATCAGAACACAAAAATAGTGCAGTTCTGTTTAGCTTCTTTTCTTTTCGAATGATTTAACACAGCTCTTCATTTGGCCATGTCCAGTTTTGGAGCATCTCTAAACAGACTAATTGGTTGTTTAAACATTGTCGGAGTGAAGTGAGAATTGAGTTAATCAGTGTTTGCCTGTGATGAAATTAATTATACATGTATTGTTGGAACAAGGGACGTGTGTTGGGCTGTGCATCAATATTATGAAGGAGTTTTCAACAGGAATTGCACTGCCTCTGGTATTGTAACAGGCTCCATTGATGAGGTGACAATCACAGGCCTGAAGCCAGACAGCGACTACGAGGTGAAGTTATCAGGCATCAATGGCAAGGGTGTAGGTGAAAGCAGCCCTGCTGAGTTCTTCAAGACAGAGCCTGTCCGTAAGTACACAGTGTACAACTCACAGTAAAGCTTTTATCAGACCCTTTTCAATCCCATTCTTCACAACAAATTATCCATAGTAAACCTTAGTGACACGTTAGTGTCAGCCCAAAGACCTTTTGGACAATTTCACAGAAACTGTAACTTTTCAGTCCAATCATGACTTTGTCTCTACAGAAACGGCATCAACTGCTGTAATTTGTCCATTTAGTTTTCCATGGAGAAAAATCTAGAAATCTAAACACTCATGAAACCCATTTACCATGAAGAATAACTTATTTAAAACAAGCTATTGCTTTTTTACAAATGGAATTGCATGCTAATTTTATTACAAAGCACACCTGCTTAAAGCCTGTTGCGTTACAGGGTTGTTTCAGGCTCATTTTGTCATAATTTGCCTGAAAGCCATGAAGCATAATTTCTCGCTTCTCTGCAAATTACTCTAGCAACAAATCTTGAACTCATTATTTAGTTTTTAGTGCCCCCTGTTGGCTGGACTCTGGAGGGCTCCTCCTGTTGAGGTGGTACAGTTTCATACTGTCTGTATGGTAGTCATCTCATGTTTTAATTTTCCGATTTAATAACTCATCTTTTGTGTCCATTTGCTCATCTGTATGTTGTATCCTTCAGGCCCCACTTACAAAAGTAAGTGATTCATCTCTCTTTACTCAGAAGTGGGTGTAGTTTCCCTCCGTTTTAGTGGTAGTGTATTAGAGTTACAGTGCGATGCTCCACAGTATTGAATAAGAAAAAAAAAAATAATGGCTGTAATGATTTTTATTTTTTCCATGTTAATATCCCAAAGGTTGTCTCTTTAAGAATATGCAAGAACAAAAGACATTTTCTGATAGAATTTAATTGCAATTTACTTATTTCTCTGTTCAGGTATTACTTGAATATATCTTCCATAAAATTTTAAGCCAACTTTAAACTAGTGTTTTTAAACACCCTTACTGTTCTGCGTAGACTGACCCTTTCTCCTCCTAACTTAAATGTGGCAGCCAGTCATTTAATTATTTTTCCTGTGTAAACTGTCAGAAATTACTCTTCCTCAAGTCTTTAATTGAGTTATATTAGAGAGATTCACATTTGCAAAATATTTATTCTGATTGCCTTTTTTGTCTCATGTCTCTAGATGACATTTTAGATTTTTTCACTGAAGGCGCAGGTTTGTTCTGTAACAGGAATAATAGATTAGTTTTTAGTGTGGTAGCTGTCTCTCCCTACAGGATACCCCAGTCAGCCCTGCTCATTAGCTGCATTTTTAATAACTTTAAAGCATCTCAGAAGGTGTATAGATCCCCTAGAACAGTGAAATTGTATGTCCTGTTCATCACTGTGCTGTTACACAAAAAAAGGAAAAAGATTTTTATTTTTACACACACCCCATGAGTTTACAGTTGATGCAGCCAAATTTGAATAATAATGTAATTCCGATTTGCAGCTTGTGAAATAATTGGCTTAATGGCATGTGATGAATGAAGGCAAATATCTGCATTTCAAAAGCTGCATATTTTCCCTCTGGTTTTAGCTACTTTGTGAGTTTGTGGCTGATTATATTTGGATTAGACCCATCAGCATTGATTAATCGGTTGCTTTGCAAATGATAAATTCTCTTTAGTCAGAAAGATGATTCTGTATTGATGTCTTCTGCACTTTTAGCATCCACAACCCAAAAAGATGAATCAGTGTGCAATTTACTAATATGTATATAGCTTTCTTGTAATTCACTTTCTGTTTTAGTTTAGGTCATTTCAGTTTCCTGTTCTTGTTGTCTCATATGTCTTCTGTGTTCCTGTTCTTTTCCCAACCACTCACATGTGTCGTTTAATGTTATCTGTGACTGTTATTTGGCTTGCATGGTGCTGATGATTCCCTCCACTCTGCAGAAGGTAACTTCGTGTTACAGATCCTTGGATGAAGAATCCTAACTTTAACTGAGAGATTTGACGATTTAACACCACGTCATGTGCTTCTATGCATTCATGTAATGGATTAATCAGTCATCTTGACATTTGCCTCAGCAGAATATATGAGAGAAAACCAGAGCTGTCCTCGGTCTTGAACACTTGCATAGTATTGCTAGTGTGCTACTTGAAGGATGTTACCTCTGACTTAGTTGGATGTCTTACTATAAATCAAGTATGGCATAAACAGTTTCCTCTAATTCCAAGATAATCATAGTTGCTTTCCTCCTACAACGTACTTGGCTCTGGTTTTCAATCATGGACTTTTACTTTTCATGCTGAGTTACTTCATGCAACATGTTGTTCATGTTATGTGTAACCCCACAGAAGCTTACACTCCATGCTTTAGAGGCTAGATCGACTAACTTACTCTCCTATTCAATATTAAAAGCACATAACATCTTTAGGCCTGCAGTTTCTCACTAATTAATTACCTAATGGATAAAAACTAAATGACAACTGTTATTATGGTTGAGTTTCAATGGCCCAGCTCCTCAAAGATAGTTCTCATTATAGTAAATTGAATTTCTATTGGTTTTGGTTTATGGGTCAAACTGAATAGGATATTTGAAGGCGTAACATTTAAGTCTGGGAACTTTTTGTCAAGCATTTTTACGATATTTGAATATCAATCACCATTTACCCGTCCTTTCCAAACATTGGTTAGTTTGAATTATGGTTAACATAAGCTTTAGTTGAAGCTGTTTTAAAAATCAGGGTTATTATTTGTATTATATTTGCAAAAGACAAAAAGCAAAGCCAGCTGAATGAATATGTAATTTACAGTCTGGATGGAGGCAAAGAACACTCTTAAAGTGTGATTTTAAACAATTTACAGAGGTAGACATCTCAATGACAACTTTAAATCTCCAGAAAGCTGGATGGTGATTGATCAAATAGTCAGCTAAATTTCTTCTTGACTTTAAGAAAAAGATCAGAGTTAGAGTATACCAGTCAGGTAGTAAACTGTGTAAGAGCTGCAGATCAGGTGGGAACAATTGAGCATACAGTATAGTCAATAGTAAATGAAAATGACGGACAGAACCATGAATTTGAGGTCCTGCAGACTGATGTACACAACTTAATTACTAATTTCAATCATTAAAGGATGGAACATATTTCCACTTACTTCACAAAGTGTATATCTATAACTGGCAAACATATTCACTGTGATGTGTTTACACCACAGGCTTCGTGTCACCAGTGGGATGTCAGTTAGCATTTTTTATGCCAGCTGAATGTCACTTAGCAACTGCAGCATTGCACAGTAATTCAGATGAATCAGATAAGCATGTTGATGTGTCACTTGCTAATTAGTACAACTGGACACACTATCTTGAGGCAGCTGATTAAAGGTCAAGTGACCTAAGAGGACCGTTGCAGAGGAAGCAATCAATTTCCAAAAGATTTTCAACTTTTTTCATGTTGTCTAAAGGCTCATTTAAATAACCTCTGCCTTGCTCCTGTGTGCTTGTAGGGAATCCCAATCCTCCTAAACTCGAAGGGGCATTACAGCCTAAAGGCAACTCCCTCAAAGTCAGCTGGATCAAGCAGGACGATGGTGGTTCTCCCATCTTACATTATCTTGTCCGTTATAAGCCAGTGAGTATGGTGATTAGAGCTGAAATAAACTGTCTCAGTTGAACACAGTTTGTTATATAATGATGCCAAGTCTTAGAGATCCAGTGTGAAACATTTAAGGTAACTTACTGACAGAAATGTAGTGTAATGTTGACAAACTGTTATATCAGCAGGGTATATCTAAAAATGCACTGTGTGTCCACATATTCTGCCCCTCCTGTGTTGCACCCCCATGTTAAGTCAAATGGTCATGAAATATTTCAAGAATATCAACTATATATTTTAAGGGTTCATAAAAAAAAATTGTATTTCCTGCCCTGAGTGCTTGAATTTACCTGTTTCTTTAGATGCAAGTGTCAGATTGGAAACCTGAAATCCGGCTTCCCAGTGGCAGCGAGCATGTAGTTCTCAGTGGGTTGGAATGGAACACGGAGTACGATGTCTATGTGGTGGCAGAGAATAATAGGGGGAGGTCCAAACCTGCAACGATGTCCTTCAGGACGTCCTCGGAGCCAGAAGCCATCCCAGGTACGGTCTCACTGGTCACTTACTAAACCAAACTGAAACAACCACAAAAGTGTGGAGCCAAACTCAAAGCTGAACACCAGAGAATTATGGTCTATTTTTAACTCTAGCTCTGAGGTGAATGATGACTAAATAAATCTACAGAAAAAAAGATTTCCAAGACGGAGTTTGGGCCAGAAATGATTTTCCGGTTGAATTTTCCCACTTTAAAGTTTTGACAGCGTTCGCTGAATGAGCTTGAGTTTGTGCTCTCAGAACTGGGACAGGCACTTTCCACAGAGGATGAAATGATTTCCTCTGAATGACTGTGCCTTTTCTCTTTACCTTTTTGTTTTTCTGTTTCTTTGGAAGGAGATTCGAAATGACCCTTAATTAACTTGCACGCTCTGATCTTAACTACAGCAGAAGCCTTTTTACTAACCGTAGAAAACCCACACAGCCTGTCAAATTCCCTTTAGTTACCAGACCTTGTTGAGCTCTTCGCTGAAGCATCACAGCAGGCCATTATGTCTTCCTCTCACTTTTCTAATTCATCTTCCAAACTAAAGCATTTTCCACTCACCCACCAATGAGTCACCATCTAGTCGACATGGTGTAGTTTCCTTTTTCTTTTTTTTTGTGCTGTGCTTTTGCGTTGATGTGTTGCTGTATTTTTTTTAATTATTATTTACTCCCTCAGTGCAAAAAATCAATTTATTATTTACTTTATTTTTCACTTTTGGTTTTCAAACCTGACACATTTTCACTTTCTCTCTTCCTCTGTTTTTCCCACCCTTCTCTTTTGTTTCCTCTTTGTTTCCCTTTACTTTCCCCCCCTCTCTTCGTCCTCTATTCTCTTTCCCTTTTCCTCTGTCTCCCCCCGCTCTCTCAATGTTCCTGCTCTCTTGCCTGATCCTGGACATTGGTGTGGTGGACCACGTGATCATGTTCGTCCTGACCTGTGTGCATTTTGGTCTGGGTTGTGCTGTCTCCACCCTCAGCCACTCAGGGCTGCTCATCTGTGACATGCACTTTGGTATCACTCATCTTGTCCCTCATCACTGTTCTCCTGCTATCATAGTTCACGTGCGGGACTTGCGTCATAACAGTAGAGGAGATCTTGCCTTCTCTCTGGCCTGGCTGTCTCTCTAGGTGCTTTCACTCCTTAAAAACAGACTTTATCCGCTACAGACGTGTCTCTGTCATGGATGACAAAAGGATGTTGTGTTGCTTCAGAACAGACCAGACCAGACAGACGAATTGAACCAAAGGCAGTGGAAATCCTGCGCCTCCCACTGAATCCCTCTGCACAGCATTAGCACAGCTAGACAACAGACAAGAGTGCCGGTTTACAGTGATGAACAATAGAAGAATCAAGCTGAGATTGTTTGGTGAAAAGATAGCACTTATTCGAGTGAGAGCTGAGTTCTGAACATGTCCGTTTACATAAACACTGTATCATATTCTTTAATGTCTCTCAAAATTATGCAGATGTACTGTTAAGGTTTGCAACATTAACGTTTACATTATTGAGAAGACAAACACCTAACTGAAAATTAAATGTTTGTAATGTTTATAGTGGGGCAGATTGACAAACTCTATGCTGAATTATTGTGAGGAAACTTATTTTTGTGCAAATTACTAAGACAAATGTCTAAACATTTCTCATGCATGTAATGTTTATCAGATGCCATCAGGAATTACAAACTTGTTTTTATACATTTATACAGTAATTGGGGTGCTTCACTCAGCTGCATTTTAGTACCTAGCTGATATTGTTAATCGGTATCTACAGAGTTAAATTTCTGTGTTAAATATAATTATGTATAACAAGTGATATTTTAGAGAGTTCTATAGGCTTTTGCTAGAATAAAAAGGGACTATACAAGGGATGATGTGGAAAGCTTTCTGTGAAATCTGGAAAACCTTACTTTCATTCTGTCTCCACAAAATATCCTGCATGTAACCAGCAACACACTGTAAGCTTTGGATCGCTCGTCTTTCTAATACCAAATAAATTGATTGAATATACATGTGTATGTAAATATACTTTATTATGTCTTTTTAACATCTGGTGCCATCATATGAATTCATCAGCATGTCTTATTGTTGCATAGAATTAAATGAATAATTGGCTAGCCAAACCTCAGTCTATACACACATATCACAGCATCTTAAAATCATCTGAGACCACTCGAGCGTATCGGTGCTCACACTGTAGCAGGTGAGTTATAACTGTTTGAAAGTATTTGTGGTAACACTAGCATAGTAGAGTTGCACTTTTTTTTGTCATTGCTGTTATTTCTAAGAAGGTGTGTCCTGCTCCAGTTATTCAGCGCTCGCTCTGTGTTGTCTCTTGTTGGGCAGATTTGGGTGATGAGTCTGTGCTCTCCATGGGCATCGTGTTCTGGGCAGGAATCCTTGTAGTAGCGTTTGTACTCCTGCTGCTGGCTGTGGACATCACCTGTTACTTTGTCAACAAATGTGGCCTCATCATGTGTCTCTGCGGCAAATCAGTCTCAGGAACAAAAGGGCAGAATTTGGAGGAAGGAAATGCGTCCTTTGTAACGTGAGTATCAAAGAATGCATGGAAGCACACTAAAATGAAGATGATTATTCTTTGTTTGGACATTATATACAAAAAATTGTAACTTTGTTTTATTTTTACTCCACATGGATATCAAAGGATTGCTCCTACTGACGGTCCTAAAGTAAATAACTACATGGAAAGTAGGGGTGGGAATCTTTTACCATCTCACGATTCGATTCGATTCCGATTCTTGGGACCACGATTCGATTCAAAAAGATTTTCGATTCAAAATGATTCGATTTTCTTCATAAAGATTTCTTATTGGGTTTCTGATCATG
>JAPMNP010534771.1:0-13007 GCA_029874935.1 Atherina boyeri | reverse complement strand
TGAAAACATCGCCACGATTACCTACAGACTTTGGGGGGAGGGGAGGGGGGGAGCTCTGCGGGCTGTTTTGCGACATGTAATGACGCTTTTGGCCTCTAGAGGCGCTAAACCAGAAGAGTTACAAGGTGTGACTAATAATTTCAAGTTATTATAAAATTTCAAGCAATATTATTGTATCACATACCAATCAGTTCTGCTTTGGTCCTGCTCTATCTTCCACTTTTCAAAAATAAATTATATTGAGCAAAATAAACAGTGCATTACAAGCTGTAATGTTAAGTGTGGGATTACTGTACGGCTAAAGTGACAAACATGCCCAGAATTTCTGCCCGACATTGGGAATGTGTGTTTCTTAACAATCAGTATAACCCACCCCTGTTGATCGGAATTAACTTTTGATCTGAATTAGCGTAATCGGATCAGAATCTTCTGATTGGTATGTTTACATGAAGTATTTTTATTCCGACAAGGCTTTAATCCAAATACTTATACTTAAACTTGTACTTATACTAATACTAATACTTACACATATTGTCCTGATAAGCAACAGAGTAATACTGTAATCACGGTTTAGTACATAGTTTAAAAGGAGCCTTTCAACAGACTTTTTTTAAATTCTAAAT
Organism: Atherina boyeri; assembly: GCA_029874935.1. NCBI lineage: Eukaryota > Metazoa > Chordata > Actinopteri > Atheriniformes > Atherinidae > Atherina > Atherina boyeri. The sequence continues at coordinate 12,384 of JAPMNP010534771.1, read as the reverse complement.
CAATATATTCAATTTATGCAGTGTTAAAAAACATGTTTCTGTGTTCTTCAGGTAATCATCTCTTTACAAACGTAAATCTGCCTGACCTGGCAGTGGGTTTAATCCTGCTGGCTCTCTCTCTGCTGATTCTCTGCTCTTGCCTGATCCTCATTGTCAAGTTGCTTAACTCCATGCTAAAGGGACAGGTGGCTGTGGTCATCAAGAAGGTCATCAACACAGGTGTGCATAATTTCCTACTGGACATTGAATTAACTTAATATGATACATTGGTCGGTGAAACATTTATATGTTGTGTGTGTGCAGATTTCCCATTTCCATTCGGCTGGGTCACGGGTTACATCGCCATCCTAGTTGGGGCTGGAATGACTTTCATAGTGCAGAGCAGTTCGGTGTTCACATCAGCTATTACTCCACTTGTTGGTGAGGTCAATCACAAAATTCATCAGCTCACCTAATTAATTCATTGTCTCTGTTTTCTATTGATGTTTCTTTGGTTGTTTTGATTATTTATAGTTAGCTTAACTTACAGCTACTTACAGTACTTCTATGGCAAAACAGAAAAAATAAAGAAAGTGGTACAGAGATGAATTTTTACATCTTAAGCATTGTCTCTTTTATCTAAATAGGTATTGGTGTCATCAGCATAGAGAGAGCATATCCACTGTCTTTGGGTTCAAATATTGGCACCACCACAACATCCATTTTGGCAGCCATGGCTAGTCCAGGAGAAACACTGGATAGCGCTCTACAGGTCAGTAATACATAGAAAACGTGCTTGGCTGGTGCTGTTTTCAATCCTCACATTGTTCTTGAAGTGTTTTGAAAGGGTTTTATTTGGATTTTTAATACACAATTTTCAGAGACTAATTCAACTTATACGATCATATTTCTTATTTTTGCTTTTCAAGGAACCAAATATGAAATAACCAATTTTATATGAATGCGGCTGAGCTAAGGTTATTTAAGTTACTTAAAACTGAACTAGCAGCTAAAACTGCATGTCATGGTGGATTTATTACAGGCTGGCCGTGATACGTGAATTGTTAATTCAAACTTTTGTTTAATTTAGTTGACTCAAACAAAAATAACTCAATTCATAGAAAAAAATTGTATCCACACTGCAAACCAAAATGAGACATTCAGGAAATGCAGGACATTCAACCCTCCAACACAATTAGGGTACTGTGTAAAATATACATAAATGCAGAAAGTAATTACTTGAAAATCTTATAAACCAACGAGCCAATGACTAAGTAGTAGAGGAATGATGTGGGATGCCTTTATCAAGCATGTCAGCTCTTCAATCTGATGACAGGAACTTCTCACAAAGAGGTTAGGATAGGTCACGCGCAGCATCCTCTTTTTATTTAACAACATTCTGTCAACATCTGGGAACTGAAGAGACCAGCTGCTGGATCTGTAGAATTTTTTCCCATTATTGTCTGATATACATGTAATTTAAATGCTCCTGGTTTCTCTTTGTCATATTTAATTTTTCATGACACTCCAAATGTTTTCAATTGGCAAAAGATCTGGACTTCAGGCTTGTCAGTCCATCACTTAGGCTACATTCAGACTGCAGACAAATGTGGCCCAAATTTGTCTGTGGTGCCAACTTTAAGGTTCAAACAGAACAGAATACTCCAACATTATTGTCTAACTGTAAACATAACACTGGCAGTAAAACACTTGACTTGAATTTATGGGGTAGCTATCACAAAAGATAAAATAACTGCTGAATATACATTTCTCATTAGCATCCGCTCTTTCAACAATTGGAAGTGTGGATCCTTGAATCTGGAGAAAAAAGTGTGTATCATTATGATACTAAAGCTACTATATCAAACTTAATTGTTGAACTTTGAGAGTAGAAAACTAATCTCAGATAACAAACTCCAGAATACAGGACTCCAGATAAATTTGAAAAGAGCCCCACCCCCTCTGACAGAAACATAACATGTTCAGCTATATTTGCTAATCGTTATTATCACTCAACACAATGTTGAAAAGCATTAGAAACAACTTATTTAAGTAGTGAGACACTGTTTATACAAAACATGAAGTGATAATTAATCACTGCTGGAAAGTTTATATTCAAACACAATCTGGGTTAACAGTGTTCTGAGAACTCATGCTGTTGTAGATGCATTATAATGTTTAGCATTGTCTTGCTGAAATATGAAAAGCCTTCCTTGAAAAACATGCTACAGTATAAGTATAGTTTCTCTAACATCTGTATAAAGTTTTAGCATTGATGGTGCATTTCCAGATGGCAAATTGCCAATAAGCTATATTTGTATTGCGAGTGCGCATACTCACGGATCGGCCTTAACCATGGCTTGAAGAACCCAAACAAAGCGGCTTGACTGTAAGCAGTGTATGCGTGCGTGTATGTTTGCCGTTGCAGCATACGCTAGCGCTCATAGGGCCGGATTCACTAAAGATTTGCGTGTAGTAAAACGCGTGCAAACTGATTGCACACAAAAAAAGATTTACAAAGTGATTCACTAACATTGCGCAATAAGGTTTGCGTCTGTCAAAGGTGCGAAATAGTGCGTCTACATAGTATGTCTGCCCTGATGAATATGCAGTCTGGGAAGTTCACACGCAGTTTTGCGTGTGTTGGGTGGAGATTGTGTAAATGCATTAATTTAGAAAAAGTTTTAAATTGAAACAAACATGAATAAAATATAAATAAAGGAATACTCAACACTACAAAAACCAGGATTGAGGACCAGCTTTAGACACTTCTGTATTATTTGATAAAATAGCAATTCATGTCTGTGCTCATCTAGTTTTCTTTCTGCTTAAAACCCCATCAAATTGATGGAATTGTACCAATCAAAGCAGTTTTCATCTCATTTCATATTTTTTTGTTTCAACCATAATTTTGATTTTCAGGAAAATGCATTGAAAAATTGTAACACAGACCAGTGAAATATATGGAGCTTTAGTTAATGGAATGAAAAAAATGGTTTCAAGCACTGAGTTGAGACTTGTTAATTCATGTTATATAAGTATTGTAAAGATAATGAATAATTATACCAAACATTCCTACAGATTGCGCTCGTGCACTTCCTGTTCAACATCTCTGGGATCCTTCTGTGGTACCCGATACCCTTTGTTCGCATCCCCATCCGGCTGGCTAAAAGTATGGGCAACATCACGGCCAAGTATCGCTGGTTTGCTGCTGTCTACATAATCTTCTTCTTCTTCGTTTTGCCACTCACTGTATTCAGCCTGTCACTGGCTGGTTGGCAGGTACTTGTGGGTATAGGCGTTCCTCTGGTCGTCATGTTGATCATCATTTTGATCATCAACATACTGCAGAAACGAAAACCTGGGTGTCTGCCTGCAGTGCTGCAATCCTGGGACTTTCTCCCTCTCTGGGCCCACTCCCTGGCTCCCTGGGATAAAGTGATTACTGTGATTACAGCCAAATGTTGTTGCTGCTGTAAATGCTGCCAAGTTACTTCTGATGACCAAGAACAAGAAGTACAATCCATGGAAAACGGTGATAAAATGCACACGGCTGTGTATGACAACCCTGCAATGAATGCAGAGAAAGAAGTAGAAAATGAGATAAAAATAGAGCTAAAGATTTTGAAGAAGACCAGGCTTTAAAATGTTGTATTCACTGTGTGTGTGGAACCATGTCTGATGCCAAGAAGCATAGTGGTCATGGGACAATAAGCATCCATCCATCCATCCATCCATTATCTATACCGCTTATCCAATTCAGGGTTGCGGGGGCGGGAGCCTATCCCAGCTGTTAGCAGGTGAGAGGCAAGGTACACCCTGGACATGTCGCCAGTCTGTTGCAGGGCGGGACAAGAAACGTCAGTTTTTTTTAAAGTATTTATGTCATAACTTTGTGTAGAGGTTTTTTTCTGTAGAACAAAAGAAATAGCTGTACGTGTTTAAAATACAAAAAAAAAAAAAGAGAAATGGAGGAGTTTGTGCTTGGAATCAAGTGAAGTGGCCTTTAAATGATAGATTATATTAGGACAAAATACTCTATAGACTCTGTTTTCAACCAATTTAAAAAAAGTTTATAATCAAGTACATGTTTATTTATTTAATCATACTTTAACCGAGGCAATCCTGTTTGTATCTCCTGCCCCCATGACAGTTACACTGTAGTTTTAGCCTGCCAATTTCGGGTGTAAGAAAATCAAACATTTGTTGATTGCTGTTTTTAGGTGCAGATTAACACTGTTTTGATGTTGAGGTGCTCCAATGACTGTCTCAATTTAGAGAAGCAAATTTATACAAAGCCTTTGAGATGTTGCATAATGAAAACAACAACTGCAATGGGGTTGTTACCATTTACTGGTTTGGAATGAATAAACTGGGATATGGGTTGTTGCCAGGTGATGGTATAACCATTATGGCTGCACATTAAAAGCCATAATAAAATCATTTTCAAATTGGGTTAAAAACTCTGGGGAAGTTGTCAGTCTCATATATAAAGGGAAATGGAAGGCGCTCCTTAAGAATTTTTGTTTTCTAGGTATGATGTTTTTTTGTTGCTTTTTTTTACCTCCAGAAGCAGAAGCAGTTTATTGTTCATGTATGTGGTGCTGCGAGTTGACTTTTCTGAGTAACTCAGTTTATTTGCATTCGGCCGGAAATATGTTATATGGTACTTGTATTTAGACAATTGCACCATGGGGCACACCAGAGAACTCAGGACAGACAGAGCTACCAGATTTGCAGGATGTTAACATTGAACACAGGGACAATAAGCTGCTGCAGTGTAGATGGTATGTGAAGCTAAATTTAACATAATCTCACATTTATCCCTGCACTGCCCCTACTGGTCACCCCCATATGACATCGTGCACAGCATTATTTTCTGAGGACATGCATGATTGACATTTCAAGCAAACAAATAACACATGAATTAGCTATGATAAACATACAAAAGCATAATTTAAAGCAAGTAGGCTTTAGGCCAGTGGTGGGAAATCTTGGACCTCAACCTGCAGTGTTTCCATGTATCACTGCTCCAACACACCTGATTCAAATTAATGAGTGATTGCGCAGAACTTCATAGGCGGCTGGATCCATTTGATTTTAGTCAGGTGTGTTGGAGCAGGGTTGCAAGGAAAACTTAAAGTACTGCGGCCCTCGAGGACCAGGGTTCCCCATCACTGCCTTAGGCGGTTACATAATAATAAATAATATAGTCTTTGTTCATCCCAGTTAGGAAATTCAACTCTGCATTTAACCCATCTCTAGATTTAAGGGCTGTCATATGGAGCAGTTGTAGGTTGAGGGCCTTGCTCAGGGGCCTACAGTGGTACAGCATACAACGATAGGGTATACATCTATCCTTATGCGGCCCAGCTCATAAAAAAAGGACAAAATCATCTTCATCAAGTGATTTTTTGTTTTGTCTATACATATTTTGTTATGTAAGCAACTTAAAAATGCAAATTACAAAAAGGTGATGAAAAGTGCCGCTTATTTTTGCCAACTCTTTGTCACTCAATATAGTGATTTTCAGACTCCTTTGGTGACTTTTTTTCAAATGCATCATAGCTCTTGAGACAGTCTAGCATTTTAAAGCAGTTTCAATCTAGCTTACCCAGGCTGTGGGTTGTTGTTAATGATTATCTTAATATTAGGGAAGGACCTGATTATGTATCGGTGAGGCACTAGTTCATAATCACTAACCCCTGAGACAGAACAAAAATAGAGATTGATGGCCCTCTTAGTGGAAGTCAGAGCCGTCAGCTGTTATTGTGTTAACATTAGTAAGCCTAGCTTTAGTCAATCTAGGGTTTTTTCAGCAGAATACTTCTGTGAAGATTCAGTAACTGTTGGATTTGGTACTTTAGCATATGTCGACAACAAAGCAAATAAGAGACATTTCACATAATTCTTGAAACGGATATGTAGGAAAAAGGATGAAGGCATCCAAACTGGCAAAACAAACTCCAGCTCAATGTTTTAGACGGAACATTTCCGGTTGTGAAGAACCAAAACCTTGCAAAGATTTGTGGATAAGCTAGTAAAAAAGGGAATATCAGACTTTTACCACACAATATTTATACCATATCTCTTATAAAATGACCAATCTTTTTTTTTTGAGCCAAGATAAAAAACATAACATGGATTGAAAATATTCCTGAATGTAGTAAAAGCGACAAATACAATGTGTACTGAAAATGATTGAATCTATGGTTTAGATTTTGAAGAAAAAAAAAAGAAGATATATGTAGTTAAGTGTTCACCTATATTTAATTCTTTGGCTGGTTTTACTCAATAAGCCTGTTTTTTTTTTTTGTGTGCTAAAAATGAGAAAATTTCCAAAGGTGCCATGACCTTTGTGTTGAGGTATACAGAAGATTAAGAATTGTCAAGATTTGTATAAAATCAACCAGAGCTAGTTTTGAAAGATACAGAATGTTCCTGTTGTATTTTTACAGAGATTTTCTTTTGTTTTCTTACTGTGTACGAGAGCTGCACAGAGAACCCGAACACATCGTTTTAAGGTGTAAAATCATTTTATGATTAAAAAATAAAATAAATTGTATTCAAGGAATATGCAGTCTATAAACAGATGAATGAGCATCTAATGAAATGTTTCATATATTTATTGTTTCATTTTAACTTGTATAATTTCTCCAAAATAATTACATTGCAATTAAAAAAAATTAACCATTAAACTGTGTACTGCATTGAATGAGTCAGTTAGGAAGTTGCCTGGTAAAAAAACCTCCTTACTCATCATTTTGAACATTTCCCTGACCCCATAGGTACTGTATGATGATTCACTGTTCAATACCCTCTTATCTGTCTTATCTAAAGTTTTTCTAAGCAAAACAAGGTGGGAGCGAACAATTATGATGTATCTGTAAGACTTCAAAGAGTTCAGAGAGGCAAAGGTATTCTTTATCTAAACTAATTACACACTTTATCAGCATTTTTATTGTTATCAAATTAATGTTTCACAGTTTTTGTAACAGTCTCCCAGAGGATCAGGTAGCTTCCCTGCTCTCACGTTGGGAATGTTTCATTTCTTTTCTTTTTTTTTTTTTCCCCAGATGCCTGGAACTAAAGTGCTTGTTTCCAGGAAGTTCTCTCTGTCATGGCAGTGAAACTCCCTGCCACATGTCAGGGAACCATATACAAAAACCATGCAGTACATAAGCAATATGTCCGTATTGACGGTATACAACTGCATGGTCACTACATAACAGTTTCCATGTGGTCAGCAGACACTCATCCCACAGATAATGTTCTGTACAAACACATGCATTAAATCTGTATTTTGGTAAATATATGAACAAGATATAATTCAAAATTATTTTTGAGTTTAAAAGAATTATCAAATAACATTAGTATTTTTAGGGTATTGCAGCTGTTTTCTCTACTGTTGACAACGTTTTTCTATATGACAAAAAGTTTGACTTTCGTTTGGGAAAATGTAAATGTTGATTATCAAGATTACATGAGACAGGACTGATTTAAAGTGAGTAGAAAATACTTAATTGGTACAAAGTTTCAAAATGTTTATGTAAACACAATGAAACTAATGTCTGTCATTTAATTAATTTTAAGCTAATGTTTAACTTGAACTTATCTAAAGCGCAGGGTTCCCCTTACATCCCTTTTATTTTTTTAATAATTTTGTTTTAGTCTTTTTTTTGGGTTCTAGTGGCCTTAATATGACAGTTTCTTAGGAAAGGGTCAGAGAGAGCAGGGAATGACATGCAGCAAAGGGTCCCAGGGTGGGAATCGAACCTGGACCGGCTGCAAGCGAGGATCTACAGCCTCTGCACATGGGGCGGGCGCCCAATCCACTGAGCTACGCATCGTCCCACGAATCCCTTTAATGAGTCCCCACAACAGTCCGTGTTGACCATTTCTAGTTCCAATTCATAGAAACATACGGTTGAGATGAAGAACGATGGATCCTGTTGGGAACATAGTGTTGGGTGAGCAGACAGGCGGCAAGATTGATAAAGGCTAAAAATTTTTTTAAATACATCTAAATTAAGGAAAAGAAAATGTGTATATGTTCAAGCATACTAATGGAACAATAAAGGAGCTGAAATTATGACATGGTAACATTTTTAATAGTTTCATAAAATATAGACTCCTATCAAATACAATACAACCTTGATCGGTAGATAGTTTACGCTGACAAAACAGTCTCTAACAACAAATATGATTTGACACAGAAAAACAGTTTTACAGCAATATAAAAGAACAGGTGAAAAACAGGAGTGTGGCAATTAGACTGAACCAAGGTGAGAAACAAGAACAGGAAACAAAACTAAAAGGAATGCTCAAAGGAAATGCTGCATCAAAAAAGGAAATAAGAAGAACCGAATGTAAAACAACCATAAAAACAAGACATGTACAATGAAACCAAGACTTCACCTAACAAACCGGAAGTGATTTACTTGCTATCTAAAGTGTAACCAGTTCACATAATAATAAACACATTCATATCAAGAATCAAATCATATGGACTACTGAACATCGATTATTCAGTAAAGTTAATTCTATCAACTCTTTTTTTTAAACATGTTGGAAATGTCTGTTGTTTGTTTGAGCCATTGTACATAGTTTAAACGATATTAAGCCAGTCATTTTGAGGTGTTCATTCTTTAACTATTTAAGAGCCAATAACAATTAAAGTTAGGTTTAAACTAGATGTTTTTTTTTCTTTTCATTTTTTTGAATTAATCATTTATGGAATTACTAAATAGGAGTTTAGAGAAAGCTTTGTGGTGGGAGCTGACCCATCCGCCTGCTGGAATTGGGGTTGGGTTCTCTTTCCTTTAAATGATAAAATGGTATTTAAAGAAAGAGAAATTCAAAAAGAGGAAAAAAACTCAATTTTGTGATTCACAAGAGATGAATATGAAGGAATTTCATTTAGTGATTAAACTCCAATGTATCACCTCAGTATAGCTGTGAAATGAATTAAGGGAGGGGATAGGATAGAACCCCCTAGAGTCTTGACGCTGATGAATCAGCAGAGATAAGAGGTGACGGGTACATCTGATGAGGCTTCTTGGGTATCAGGGTGAGGAGAAGATGGGGAGTCAGCCTAGAGGGAGAATGATAGAACAAAAGAGAGTTTTAAAGAATAGGGCTTAGACTGATTGGCCAGAAAAACAGAAGTCGAGGAGACCATTGGACCGAAGAAACAATGACAAAATCAAGAATGAGATGAAAGTGACAGCATGAGGGCAGATGTGAAGGAAAAGATCTTCCTTACTGAGCTCTTACATAAGCTTCATTTCATTGAACCAATCCAACATGGCTCAGCTTTTGACAGTGTGTGTCAACTATCACACCATCAACGTCACTCATTGATCAGGCTGGCACTGGTATTCTCACTGGAGCAGTTTTACATACTTTCATGTCAAACATTTTGAATTTCTAACGGTCTAAGTTCTCACTTTAAAGTTTACTTTTGCTCACCTTAAACTCACTTTATGACTCTCCATATTTCAGTTTTCCAAATGCTTCTCCCCCTCAGAGCGTGGGTATAGTTTCTTTGACCATAAGTCATTGACATTAGGCAAATATACCCTGCATGTAATGCTTATAACCTGAGTTTAAGGTGTATAGTAAAGAGAGTTATAAACATGCCTTCAATCAAAGTACAGGTGCACATGTCCCCTGTAAGAGGGCTTTGGAATAGACTCAGGACTTACTGGAGAGATCATATCTCTGTGCTGGCTTGGGGATTGGCTCAGAGTCTCTCTGAAAGAGCAGGAAGAAGTGTCAGGGGATCCCTACTCAGACTGTTGACCCTGCAGCCTGATAAGCTGAAGAAAATGAGATAGATGGGATAAACACACTTTGCTTAAACTTGTCAATTGACCTTGATAGATTTACTGCAGTACTACAACACTCAATTCTTTTCTTCCACTTGCCTTTTTGCAAACCAAATACAACGGTGGTCGACGCTTTTAGATCCTGAGGAGAATTTAAAGCAAAGACATTTGTGTTAAAGACAAAATCTTGCACCGCATGAGTTTGTAATGACTGGTTAACGAGTCCTCTGTATGCCTCAAGTCAGACTTCATGTACCAACAACAATGCAAAAGTTTACTGTATATCACATGTAGCCCTGATGCTTATTTCTTCTTGTCAAAACACTGGATTTCCAGACCATGTTTAACTTTAAGTCACCACTAAATGCCAAGAAGATTGCTGGTCAGACCGCTGACCTTTTCTTCATGTATTGAAGGGGCAAAATTAAGTCCTAACTTTAGATTGAAAGCTGCCCGACCAACCAACACCACCATCTAGTGGCCATTATGGGAACAGCACAAGCCAAGTAAGGACAATGGATTTGTTGAACTGTTGTTTGTTAGACTGATTGTATTGGACAAGTTTATCAATAAAAATATAAACCGACATACCCTAGCATTGCTAATGTGATTATGATAAATATATTTGTACATTCTGACTATTTTGCATGAGTAAGGGGCCACCAGTAGAAACAGATGAAATGACCACCCCATTCTGCAGCGTCTTAGTTAGCTCTGAGTTAATGTTTTCTGGCTCAGAGTGAAAATCTAACAGGAATAAAACCCCTAAACAGAAGAGAAAATCTCCTGTCTGTAATGCAATGATTAGTTTATAGAAATACTGTCAGAGAAACCAAGAGGGCTTTTATTTAGTTTAGTTTTTTTGTTTAAATAAAGGACAATTCAACATTTTGACAAAACAAAAATAATTTATTATTTTCAAACCCAGAGGCAATTTTTGCTTACAGTCATTACAGATAGCTGATGTGTTTTACAGATACTGTACATCACCACTATCAGCTCATTACTACATCCACTAGAAATAAAGCAAAACTAAGGCACGGTATATAAAAAAAGATCATAAGTACATTAACATACAATACATTTGCTTTTGTAGCACCATTCATTGTGTTATTCTAGGACAAAAGAATATTTACACTTGTATAGGCTTCTACATCATTCACAGGCTGGTGTTTCCATGTCCCTTTCTGAAAGCCTGGAGGAGGCCTTGAAATGCTGGACCACTGCTGCTGATCAGGTGTGCAGGGATTTGCAGCTAATGAAATTCTCCATCTAGCTTCATAAGATGGACCAGTCCAATCTTTTTGTTTTTCTACTCCTTGTCTGGATTTGGGGGAGTGGTTGCATTGTTGTTATTGTCAAGTGACAGAAGAAAAAAAAACTGTTCACATGTGGAAGAATTTAAAAAAACAAACAAACAGTAGAACTAGAAGAGTCTTTAACTTAGAAGGGAACGGGTCCGTAGTAGGCTGTGTATGCAGCGACGATGCCTTCAGTGTCAGCCATGTCATCGCAGGCAACATTGAGCTCGCAAACTTCTTTCAAGCTAGTGAATAGAGGAGAGAAAGATGGTCAGACATAATGTAGATTTTTAATCAGATGTGTTCTGATAAAGGCCAAGTCGAATAGCAAGCGATGAGAGTGTAAGTTGTAATACTGCTTAGTTACTCAGTCTAATCCACTGACTTACCTTTCCAACTGCAGAGGGCTGAGGATGCCTCCTGGGGCAGCTCTTCTTCTCCTCAGGAGAACAGCAGCCAAGTCTCTCTCCAAAACCACATGAGAAGCTGAGGGGACAAATTGCAGAAACACTGAGTTTTCTTGTTTTGGATTCATGCAAAAAATCCTTTAATTGGAGAACCATGTGACTATTCTTCCAGAAAACAAAGAGCTACTCACCTTCGGCACTGACTGACTCTGACGAAGAAGAGGAAGATGAAGAAGAGGAGTCAGAGGAAGCAGAGTCGGATGCTGAGGAGTCAGAGGCAGAGGAGTCAGACTCGGACGAGGAGGATTCAGATGACTCGGCGGAGGAAGACTCTGAGGATTCAGAAGATTCGGAGCTTGAATCAGACGCTGAAGAGTCTGAGCTTGAGCTGGAATCAGATGCTGAAGAGTCTGAGGAAGAGTCAGATGCGGAGGACGAGGCTGAATCAGACTCGGAGGAGGAAGAGGAAGAGGAGGATGGATCGGCAGCTGCAAGGTCAGCAGGTGCAGCTTCAGCAGCTGTGTCGGCAGCAGGATCCACGACCACCTCAGGTTCCACAGCTGATGAGCAAAGAAAACATCTGTTAAGCATTCTCTAAGTTGCTTACATTGCCCCAAAAACAACAGAGAAGAAGAGGAAGAGTTTTTCCTACCTCCCATGGACCAGCACACTGACAGAAGAGCACAGATGGAGAGGAGAGCCAGAGTCTTCATGATGCCTTGTACTTAGTGTCTCGCTGTAGCCAAGATGCTGCTTTCTGTTGCTTGCCTTCTATGGCTCGTTCTGTGCCTTTGCCCCAAGTTGAGGTCAATATATACTGAAGTCCACCTCTTTTGTCTGACCAGACCCACACAATGTGATAAGCCT
>JAPMNP010531394.1:0-10799 GCA_029874935.1 Atherina boyeri | reverse complement strand
TTCCTCGTCTCTCGCCTCCGAACACGCTGGATGACAAGAGGGTTCACTCTGTGCATCGGTCTCGGCACCTGGGCGCGTTAGCGACTTAGCGGGATGAAATGAAGGGAGTGAAGCATCCTGTCAGTCATTCAGGATCTTTGTATCTCTGGGAAGAAGCAGAGCCGCAAGCAGCAAGTGAGCCTCGTGAGGAGAATGGAAAAGCTTACAGCAAAGCCAAATGCTACGGCCCGGTGTGAGTTTTTCGGCCTCAAGCCCAATGAGAGAGGTGAGGTAATCAACACAGATGAGCCAGTATGCAGACTCTGTTCCAAAATTGTAATAATCAAAAAAGGCAATACAACAAACTTGTATTCCCACCTGAAACATAATCACCTGGTCGAGTTTTCACAGCTCGGGAAAAAAACTGCACCCCGAGATGCAGAGCCGTCGGCCCGACAGTCCACAGTTAATGAAGCGTTTGGTCGACAAAATTCATTCACATATTTATCACCACAGAATCCAGGATGTTCTGGAGAAGGCTTTATGCAGCAGTACAACTCTATTATTAATGCACATATGTGCAAAAAAATGTATGCATATGTGCCATAATTAAAGCAAAACAAAATGTTACTAAATTACTTTTTACTGGCTACTGGATCCATGCTTATTATAGCTTTCAACATAAACTGGATAGCCAGATATTATTAGTTATAAACATGATTGTTTCTTTCTAGTGTATGCATTTGTAGATGATTAACATTTATTTCCAACTTAAAGCAGCTGTGAACGTAAATACTTTTTCTGTCTCCAGAGCATATCTGGTGTAGCATACTGTTTTTTTCCTCATAAATTGATTGTGAAATACTTATTAGATCTTTTGTACCCAAAATTGATGTGGCACTACTGGACTTTTCCCACATTGATTCCCCAAAAAGAAAGCTAATTCAGCATCTGTCTTACATCCTGTCTCTGCTCCGAGTCCTTTCCAGCCAGTAAAAGTCAGCACTATGTTGTCCTTGTTATTGTCACTTTATTTTTTTCCTCACTTCCCCTGATGTCGTCTTACATCGTCTGTCTGATCAGCCACGGCTACATAAAGCATTAAAGCATAAAGCATATGATTGTAAAGTTAGCAGACAATACAACTGTGGTGAAGCTCATCTTTAATGGGAACAAGGTCTCTTATAGAGATGATGCACAACTTGGAAAAAGTGCACACAGCAACCTCACCCTGAACATTTAAAAAAAGGAAAATATAATTGATTTCAGACATCAGAGAAGGGAACTTGGGCTGCTGGAAAGGAGGTTGAGAGAGTGCCTAGTTTGAAATTGCTGTGGGTTAACATTAGTGAGGACCTTAAATGGACTATGAACTCTGCTGCTATAATAAAACGGCCCAAGAGAGACTTTACTTCCTCCGATGACTAAAGAAGGTCTGCATGTCTGGAAAACAGAAGTCCTGCTATCGTTGCTCAGTAGAAAGTAAACTGAGATACTTCTTCAAAACATGGTTTGAGAACTGCTGACAGAACAGCAATCCAGAGGGTGATAAAGACTGCAGAGTGAATCATTGGTCCCTCCATGCCTGCTCTGGAGGACATCTACCAGTCCAGATGATGCAGCAGAGCCTGTTTCATTGTGAGAAACAGAACCCATCCCTTTCACCATCTGTTCACCCTACTGCCATGGATATTTCCTCTGCAGTAGCTCAGTAGTTGCTTTGTGTGAATATTTTCATAATCAACACCATATATGAGGTTATTATAGGCTGCACATTACATTGTAGCAAACTTTTTAACCATGTTAACTCTGGAATCCGATGTCTCAAAGCAAACACACACTTGCACATTACTATCAGAGGGTTGAGCTTACTCACAGATTGATGTCAGAACATCAATAATGCCTCACAACATGAACTAGCGAAGCAAATGTTCCCCTTTGTGTTTTTTTAATTTGGACGGCAACATGGATATGTAGAATTTCGTGTTGGATTGACAACTTTTCGCCTACATTTACCTTGTTGTTGGGAATAAAATCCAGTTTTCCCCCTGCCATGTATCAGCGGTGTTCCACCCGATGGCTACACACTGCCATCAGCCGACAGGTTCAACCAAAGCCCTCCTCAGTGTCGGACACCTGCAAGCGGAGAATCTACTTCTTGTGTTTGCTCAGATCTGTCTATAGTCTTGGTTCGAGGCAAGCATGTCTTGTCACACAGCTGGAGCACCTGTGCGTCACCTTCACCCTCGTAGTCATTAGAAGGGACCTGCTCAGATCTTCAACGCTGCTAGGATTCTCTGTATTGTTCACTATAATGTTGGAGGTAACAGGGTCATCTGTTTCCATCAAACTTTGTGGTTGTTTACATTGGCGTAAAACTAACCCATATTTTAGCGTTGGGTCTGCATTAGTGCTCTGCTAGCCACACCATTTCTACCACTGTACAACTCACAAGACTGGGTCAAAGGTTGCGATGGTGACCCATGCCTGATCGGTGAGATTTACTGCCAGCACATCTTGATTCATACTTTCAGTGAACAAAAACAATCGTGATCTCAAACTAATAATTTAAATTACAATATTGAAATATTCTACCATAGGAAATATGAGAGAGATGGGCTTTTTAAATAAATGTATAGATTCTTATTTGCTTTTTGTATTGATACTGTATTAAGTTAAGGGGGGGTGTTTGTCGTTCTTCTTAGGAGGGATGCTACAAGACATGGCAATAGATCATTCCTTCATTCAGTCATACATTATTTTCTTCATTCCTGGTGCACTTTCAAACAAAAAGTACATTTATCAGCTTGCTGGTGTGTAATGCAGTGCTATAAATGAACTGTCTTGGTGGCCTGTGCCGGAAAAAGTAGTGAGGATACAGAGAGGCTGCAAGGCAACGACAGCTCCAAGAATATGCATAATGAATGTCAATGTGCTATAAAACATGTCAGAATTAGTGTTTTAAAGACAGAGCCCCATGTAGTATTGGTTGAAAGCAAAATTATGTGAAATTTATTTAATCAAAAATGAAAAAAAAAAGAAATTTTCCTTTTTTTTTTTAGTTTGTATATAAAAATGTAAAAAGTCTGCTGGCGGACTTTGATTCTTTATCATTTCTATGTCATTCCCTGCAATGTTACTATTATAATTTTTTTAAATGATTTCTAGAGCTGTTTGACTGATATGCTTTCTTTTCCTTTGTTTTCTTAAGTTAACTCTCTAAGTTATTGCTGTATTGAACTCATTGTTCTTGGACTCTTTGGAAGTCACTTCAGATAAGAGCATCAGCCGAGTTTTGAAACTGAAAAAACAAATATAGTCCCTCATTATTTATGCATGCAAGCTGCAGGCTGGTGGAGTCTACCTTCACCTCTGATAAGACTCAGGCACAGTCTTGAAGCTCACAGAACATTGTTTCTCAGTTGTTTTGTTCTAACTCTTCTATTGTTTAATTTTGGGATCATTTTTCAGTAATACGACATCTTCAGGGTCTTTTTGCTGCTGTTTTGGCAGCAGGTTAAGTTGCTTTTGCTTATAAAACAGTACTTGGTAATACATCATTCTCTGAATCATCTGCGCTTTT
Source organism: Atherina boyeri (assembly GCA_029874935.1). Classification (NCBI taxonomy): domain Eukaryota; kingdom Metazoa; phylum Chordata; class Actinopteri; order Atheriniformes; family Atherinidae; genus Atherina; species Atherina boyeri. The sequence continues at coordinate 7,237 of JAPMNP010531394.1, read as the reverse complement.
TTTTGGACTTTTGGGATGGCGCTTTGTTTTTTTCACGTAATTTGTTAATTTTTCAGGAGTTTGATTCAATGAGATAAAAGGCCACATTTATTTTGTTTTTGCTGCAGTTTTTTCTTCTGCAGTTTGTGGAAGAATTCATCTTTTAGTTTTGTCAAATTTAATGGTATCTTAAAGAGACAAATTGTTCTGTGGTGGAGAAGTTGTAAGATGCTGACACCAAGTCTGCTTGGCAAAAGCAGGTAGAGGGGATGTTGATGGAATAAACAGTGAGATTTTTATGTTGAGGTTGTTTTGTGACTGAAACACATTGACTTGATGACACATATTTGTCATATGTGAAATCATTTCCCTTTGTTCTCAGTCACTAGATTAATCAACAGCTTAAAATATATATTTTAATCATTTTTGGCTGACATAAAATGTATGTAACCAACTCTTCGAAGCCATGTGTTATTACCATCACGATATGGTGATTATGTAGCTTATGGAGCTGTTTGACAACTAACATGCAATAGCAAAGGAAGACTGCTTCATTACTGTCAGGCTCCACAAGTTTCAAAGCACCACACACTGTAAAAAAATAGAAAAGAAAAAAAGGTATGCTTGCATTTGAGCTAATATTTTGGCTAAATATGCATGTTAGTTCAAAGCTGCAGTATGCACACTGCTTTGATCAGCTAGAGGAGCAGAGAGAGAGAGATATGTTTTCTAGGACAGAACAGCTGAATTATCAGCAATACTTATGATGCTTGAAGGTTTTGGTTGTTGCTCTTTATCCTCCTCTCCTCTGCTGTCTGTTAACCTACACACTGCAGTCAGATGACGTGCCAGTAGTGAGTGCGCGGAGCAGGTCAGAAGTTAACAGGAAGAGTAATTGGTATAGCGGCACACAGCACATCTTGTTTTAATTCTGATTGGCTCAAACAGTAACCTGCTAGGCCTACTGAAATACATAAACACAAGAAATATAATGAGTTTGATTTTGATGTACCCCATGATAGGCAATGCTAAATGGCTACCATTCCAATGCTGACCGGCAGCGAAAAGCCAGCATTGTCATAAAAAGGTATTATTGTAACAACTCACACCATAGAAGAATAAATAAATGCCTACCTGCTCAACAAAAAGTCTGCTGTGTCAGCTACAATTTTTAGGCCCAAATCCCCATGAAGCTTCTGCCATCGGTCAATGGTTGACCCAATATTGATTCTCCTTTGAGTCCGGTATTGTTCGCATCTCTTCTTCGTCTTTTTCTCGCCCTTTCCTCTGCAGACTTTCGCTTTCTTCCAACCTTCGCTGTAGGAGTAAATAGGCACTATTTGCTGCTGTTGGTTTGTTTCTTCTCCCCTCTGCTACTTAGCAAGATACCAGGTCCATTCAATTCGGTCCTACGAGGGCCGCAGTCCTGCATGTTTTCCATACGACCTTGTTCAAACACACCTGACTAAAATTAAAATGATCTGACAGCCTGCAAAGTTCTGCACAATAACTCAGTAATTGGCGACATGTGTGTTAGAGCAGGGATGTATGGAAAACCTGCAGGAACGTGGCCCTCGTAGGACCAAAGTGAATAGACCTGCCATAGACTGAATGCTACTAGCTACTTGCCGGCAAAATTTCATACCGCAGGGGGAGGCGGAGACGCAAGCTCTAGGTGGAGGTTCAAGTAGGCAATGGTTTTGGATGAGAGTAGGAAACCAATGTAAGCTGTCTGGGTAGCATGGCTTACATTGGTCAACTTCTCTGCAGCCGTGCACCCAATAGAGTGATTGGATTTTTTCTTTCTTTTTGCTCTTCACACTGGATTGTACTGTAGGACCATAACCAAAATCTAAACGAGGTTATTAATAATGAACAATCTTTATCATTGTATACTATAGCTTTAACACATGAAATATGCATTTAGGCCAGTGGTTCTCTTTTCTTTTTCTTTTTTTTTACATCAAGTACCACATAAGAAAATATTATGCTCTTCAAGTTCCACTTTTATAACTTGCATAGATACAGTAGAAATTATCATCTTTTTCCATTAGGCACACTTTGGACAGAGGTAGGCTAGTTTCAAATACAAATATGATCTATTGAGTGTTTTTTTTATCAACATACAATGCTTTTAAGTCTTGCACATTAATCATGACACTCATTCATTTCACTCTTTTTTCATTCTATTTCATGCCATGCTTTTATTATCTCATGCCATATTCAGATTTTATGGCATATTCCCACTGTTGTTTTTCCTTTGATATAATTGCAGTTGATGTTATTTACTGCCTGACTAGTGTTTCTGCCCCGTTTCAGGAACATTGCCTCTTCTTCACTCCATCAAAGGCAGCACTGCATGTGGGCTGCCTGTACATATAGCACACAGTGTTATCCATATCGTTGAGGTTGTGGACTATCTTTTGTATTAAATTATTATTGTCATAAGATCAGGATTTTATTCTAGCAGAGCAAGTTTTGAATGTTGGTTGTTGGATGTGACTTTACACAACAATTCATCACGAGTTACTCCGTGGACCTGTGTCGGTGGAGGGAAGTATGGAGATGTTTTTCATGGAGCAAATTTTGATTTCTGACTTTTGGATGACAAAGATTATCAAAGCAGACAGCTGCTGCTGATTTACATTTCATTACCAAAGAGACACAAGTGCACACACATTCCCCCTTTTTCTGCTTTCTCAGTCTTCTCCCTCACATTAACATTTGACCCAGTTAGGTGACACTTGACTGAATTTACATTTAGATTCTCTTGTGAATGTACTTGGCTCTCTGAAGTTACTTGCAATGCCTGTAACTTTTAAGCAAAAGCAGTCACAAAGAACAGCATGCCCTTTCTGTAAAGGTCAGAGGTTTCTTTTGTGTTGTAAACCATGACTTTTGAAGACCTGAGACTCTGACATGGCTCATAAAGTTAGGTTTGAGAGCAGTTTGCTTTAGTCACATAGCAAATGTTACACGGTGATATGAGCTGAGCAATGATCCATGATCCTCACTCCATTTCTGAGGAGATGTTCACCCTGGGGAGCTGAGTCCAGATTCACTCTGACTTAAACAAGCTTCTAACATTAGAGCAAAAGCCAAGCAGAGCAGAATGGAGCTGCAAAGGCAGAAAAAAACACATTTCTGTCAGATTATGGAAGGGAAATGAAACTGTGGTGAACATGAAGTTTAATTTGTCACTACTAAAATCCTGACAGATTTGAGTGTGAAACTTGGTAGATGCAAAGATGTTTTCTCATTGTTACAGTTTATGATGGAAACTAAATATATCTGTTACAGTTAATGATATAGGACAAATGAACTCATGCCCACTAACACGTGCATTTTTATGCATGTGTAAATTGATTTTAAGTAAATGTACATTAGAAATATAAATATTTTTTTCTTAAACAAGCTCAAAATGAAAATGTGATGGGAAATTAGAGAAACTCCATTCCACCACTCAGTGTTAACAAATGTCTTCCTTTTGTATTAGAAAAAATAAATAAACCGTCAATGGCAGGGGAAGGATATTTTATGAGTGGTTATTGTCCATTATATTTTATTTATTGCCTATATGTTGTAGTCTTATTCCATGATGAGATGCTTGTTCTGCTGTTCTTGTGTTCATTGTTATTCTTTAAATGTTTTTTTTTTGTTCATTTTTATTTTTTTGTCTTTTATCAGGAGGGAGTGGGATTTAGGTTTTGTTGAAAACAAATGCTTGTCATTTAAAGTGGCCATAATTTCTTCTATAAAAAGAAATAAGAAAGAATGTATACGGCCTTTGAAAGTTCAATTATTCTTTTTAATTTTCTACAAATGGGCTCCCTGGCCAAATAAAAAATCCCTGTGAGATTTAAGTGTCTTTTTGAGGTGTTCTACATCAAAGCTTGCTTCAAAGAGTCTGAAGAGTGTGTGAACATCATTCTGAAGGCTGCCCACCTGCAGTCAACCATCACACACTCACACAGACTGTAATGGAACAAAGGCAAACAAGTCCACCCTCATCCAAATCCACACCATTCTACATGAAACACTTTTAAAATACCTTCAGGGAATGTTTTGATCAGCTTCTGAAATCCATTACTGTAGAACATGTAGCTGTGATGATTGATGTGTGTTTGTGCTGGCCTCCAGAATATGATGATATTTCAAGTTGTAGATACCCAGTTGACCCCTGATGCTGTTTAACTTATCGTGTGACTCTCATTACATACTGTGCTTGGATCCTTACCAAACTGTTGAAGCGACACCTGAGGGTTTGCTTTAGCAACGCAGGAAGGAAGACCATGATGGTACCTAGATCATAAGGATTTCAACATTCTCAGCCTCATCTTTTCAGATTTTATGCCTCAGTTGCAGCTCTAGGTGGGCTCAGCTGTGCTTTGAGTAGTGATAATGTTTCAGTGTATTTGTGGCAATGTTTAACATATTAGCATAAATATCAAAGCACACCTGAGGCAAACTAGATCTTAGTCCCCAGTGTAAATGGTATTTTCTGCATTTTTCAAACGAAAAAAACAGCTTTTTCATTGTTCTTACAACTATTTGAGGAAGTTCCCCCTCTTTTTGTGATTGCGCCTTCAGCTGGAACCGAAGTGCTAATTGTGACCGAGATGAAAATCAGCTCCTCTAAAGTTGACTATGCTTGCCGGAGCGGAGTGCTGCCTCTGGGTCAGGGGAGAGTATACAGCCTAAAGTTAAAGTGTCTTGGGCTCTTCTTCATGAGAGATGGCAAATTGAAGTGAGAGATTGACGGAAGGATTGGTGCTGTGCAAGTTAAAGCTGCATGATTAATGTTTTTAGAATTGAAATCGTAATTTAAAATGATGCATTTAGCAAATCTGTATTTTTCATGTTACACTGTGCACATGCAGGTTTCAATCCTGCCACGTCAACGGTGTTACAAATACACTCGTAATTCCTGTCGTCCATCTTGTGCGACAGTGGGTCCCAACAATTTACCACCCGGGCGACCAAGCGGCTAGCCGGGTAGATAGAGTTTTCAGCCCATTTAGAACGGGCTATCAGCTGTATGATCCGCTCAGATCTGACACCGTGTGCCGCCTTTAAATCACAGGCGAACAAACAAATCAGAGTGGATTTACAGAAAAACTTAAAAATGTTTCCAACTTGATAAATAGCCCCAATGTCAATGTCTGGCCTGAATATGATTGCAGTACCACACATTAAAATGATTCCTGAAACAACTTCTGCTGTTATATCATTGTTCTGTTCAGCTGCTCACAGCAGCAGAGGTACAGTATGTCCTTTTTGTTATTGTTTCAATATCAACTTCTCTCTGAAGAATCCATGCATCCTTTGTTAGGGTAAGGTGTCTTTCCCACAGGCAAACACTTTCTCCTCCATTTAAGTGACAAATCCCTCCTCCCCTGCTCACCGTCACTTCTCCCTGGGTCACCGTGTGAGGAGTGGACTGAGTTATTTAAAACATCATGTGACCGCTACACTAAGCTGTGAAGCCGTGTCGCATTTTCAAACTTCTTAGCAAACTAAATTTCCATAAATAATTGAAACACTAAGGAAAAAGTACCAAGGACAGATAAGAGTACAATGTCTGAAATGTCCTGATAATGTAAATAAAGGTTGAATAAGTGGAGTCACTTTAGTTCTATATAATTTCAGATCTGTGTTGACACAAAAAACTACAAAGAAAATGGGATTTTAAGCCGTAAAACGACCCAGATATTATTGTACAAAGATTCAGCTTGTTAGCTCCATGTCCATCGGAGAAGCAGCTTTCAGCATAAAACAAGTGTTTCCATCTTCACCTCCCTGGGAGAGTTTAGAAATGAGGGTTTTTGTCTTATATTCAGGTGGCTGAAGCCACATTTTGTCTGACATGCGTTCTCATGTGAGCGCACTCTTCTGTGTGGGTGCATCAGAGTGGATCTCCATCATGTGCAAACCATGTAGAGAGAACAGCGCGCTGTAGTATAAATCAGATAAATAACATCACTGTTTTAGTTGATCTGAATTCTTTCGAATTGCAATAAATGTGAAATTTGCTTAACCCCACCTGGCGTTAAGCAAATAAATGTAAAAATAAATGTAAAAGTGCAACAAAGGTACAGTGGCCTTTAATGTCACGTTTAAGTTATTTAGTCCAGTAATATTTGTTTCTCTGCTTCCTCATCTGAATGAAAAGTGTTTCAAATATCTTATGACTAAAGATGTAGACCCACATGCATCTTCTGTAGTCAAAGGTTATTGGAGTGAAGGAAGGTTTCTTATTCTGTGCAAGCTTTGTAAAATTGCTCTGCTTTATAAAATGACACAGAAAAGGATGGGACTTTCCTCTAATGATAGACTGAACAGAATAAATGGACTGAGAGCCAGGGAAAAAGAAATTAACCAAAAAGAAAGAGAAACAGATATTGAAGAGAGCAGAAAGAGCTTGTGAGTGTGTGTTTGTGGCAGTGTGTATGAGCTCTGTGTTTACATTTGGCGTAAGCGTGTGTGTGTTCAACCATAAATCTGCTTGCATCATATGTGTCTGTTAACATGTAATCAAACCGCAATCATGTAAACACACTTGGAAGAGGATTTTAATGCAATTACATAATAACTTTGTAAAAGTGACAACTACCGTGACCTTAATATGAAGCTGATAAATGAAAGGAGCAAATCTTTTATAACTTTAATTTAACAAGTAAATAAAAAAGCATTGATGTTTAAAAGATATTCTACAGGAGTGTTGTGGCCAAGATGTGTAATAGCTGCTCAATGAGCAAATGCCCAACCATAATCTGATCATTTACACTCAATTTACATTAAGTATGTTTTTTTTTTTGTTTTTTTTTAATTTTAGGATTGAACTACAGAAATAACAACACGGAGCCAGATGCTGCTGCCTCCAAGCTATAAAAAACCCGAAAAAAACAAAACAAACCCTCTTTGAATTTATTTGATGAAACAAGCTCCCTCTATTTCAGCTGGCTCTGAAACTGATTCCAAGCAGAGGAAGCAGGAGATTTAAACATACTTCATCCCACTTTGCTCTGGGCTTTTGGGACGTTTAAAGGGAACCATTCAGCAAAGAACATTAACTTCTTGTTTGCTTTTGGGTGTAAGTCTGGAGATAAGGTGGATCCTTTTGAGATTTTAGTCATTGCATCTTGGACAAGTGGACTGTGGAAGCTGGGGATGAAAACACTCATGTTAGGCTGTTTTCACACAGGGACCATTTAGGTCGACCTAACTGAGTTTTGGGTCCGAACACGGCGCGACTGGA
>JAPMNP010531120.1:0-11869 GCA_029874935.1 Atherina boyeri | reverse complement strand
CACAGAGTGGGTCAATGTGTATGCACTATACTGCTGGTAAGGGTTGCATACAACTTCATGTCTTAAATAGGCGAACGGTCCCTTTAAGGTCCAGGCTCAGTGAGGTTACCAACAGGGACATTATAGGAACATGTAAAGATAGTGCTCTAGGAAAAAAGTAGAATCAAACCAAATTCAAGAATGTGTTCTGGCATCAGCTAACTTTTGATGAATGCAGGCCAAGATTTGCAGGGTGCCAGATTTGGGTAAGTTTAGGATGTGGGAATTTAGCCCAGTTAGAGTTCAGAGCCTGCAGATAAAGACATAGTTAAGTTTTAGGACCCAGATTACAGTCTGAACTTGTGCATTGGTTGTCAGTTAAACAGTACTTTGTTATTATAATTTCTTCTTGCCTATACTTGACGTATCCAACTGGGGCTGAACCAGAGACACTTAGTTATTATAAAACGCAGCCACGAAGCTTAATGTTCTTGTCATCAAATGCTATTATTTTGTTAATACCCTTTGGAAAAATTGAGAGATGCACTAGGTGATTTTCAATTTCAGCCACTTCCTCAAACCACAACAGGATATTACTGGAGTTACACAAAAACTCTGTCAACTTAAGCCCTTAAAACCTCCATTTTCTTTTTCTTCCTATTGATCCTCCAAGGTGGGGATCAGATCTATTTTTCCCTTAAATCCTCTGGGGTGAAGGTCAACTCAGCTTTTCTCCTCAGCCTCTGGACAAATCTCTTGCGCTGACCATTGTGGTGTGCTAAAGGCAAACACATGGAGCTGTGACGCATTGATAAAGAAAGCCTGTCGGACATTCCTTGTCAGCAGAGTACATACATCTAACCAGTGTTCGCTAACAAGTTTGAGTGCTTGTAGAAAGACACAGATGTTGCCAGCTGACCTTTACAAGCATTGAGCACCAACCCTGATGGGAAAGATAAGGAGGGGTGTACACTCAACATGCACGTTTAAGTCCATGGTAATTACTTTGCATCTACTTTGCTTTTATATATGATTTGGAATATATTTACCTTTTGTACCATCTTGTTTTTGGCCTATGGTTTGCTCCCCCCTCTATGCTTTATGATTTTGTGAAAACACTTCAGGATTAGCTTTTAAGCTTTATTTTCATGTATCCACCTCACTTGCAGCACCCTAGTTGGATCTGATTGCCAACCAATCCATGTGTGCTGCCCATTAGTTAAACGTAGTTCACTTATCACTCTAGGCCAGTGATCCCTAACCCTGGTCCTCAAGGCCCACTATCCTAGAGGTGTTAAATGTAACACACCTGATTCAAATCAAATGGATTTCTGACAAGCTCTGCACAAGACTGCCACTGACAAATTAATTTGACTCTAGTGTGTTGTAGTCAAGGAAACACAAAAAATCTGCAGGACAATGGGCCTTGAAGACCAGGTTTGGGGATCATTGGTCTTAGCCACTGTCTCTTTGAGGGGCCGGTCACACTTGACACGGTCGGAGTATATCCCGGTTACAAACAGCAGGGGGAAACGTGCTTCATGTTAAAACTTCAGTGTGACCGATGGCCGCGGCACGGTGCCTAGTCGTGACGGTGCGGTTCCCAGACCCTCCTCCGGAGGTGGTCTGCAGCAGTTGCTTGTTTCAGAACGATTGTGTAAATCACCCACGTGATGAAGAGGTAATGGCGTATTAATAATCACCGCGCCAATATTTTGCCGTTCCTCATGTTATCGTTCTCCACGTCGAAAGTTGAAGTGCCGCTTCTCAAACTTTTGACTGAGCATCGATGTCAACCAACATAAATGACTATTTGTGCCACCCTGGACTGGAGTGAAGTATGCGCCTTTTGATTGCATCATTTATGCAAATGCAGTCATACGACGTGGTGTCACAGTGACACATTTTCAACTTTGCAGATATGACCAGAGGCCGTTTGTTCTGGACTTTGACATCCAGTGAGATGAAATGGGATTGAACCCAATCATGCCAAGTGTGATCAGCACCTTAGTGAGCAATTTGCAACTTTGACCCGAGTACTATCAACAGTGTTACCGTACTGCTTACTTTCAGATGGCTAAGAAAAGTACTTGTTTCTGCATCTTGCATCGCCATCATATCTGAGGGGACAATTTCTAATTACCACATATCTGCTGCCGACGTTGACAGCAGCATGAATATCTGAACTTGCCAATGTCAGACGGTGGTCTACATTTACTGATAAGTGTATCTTATCAGGGGACCTCAAAGTTATTTTGTCTTTCATATTAGACATTAGTGCATCAATGTGAAGTATGATGTGTCTGCCAGTAACTGCTTTTAATAACCGACACAGCATGTGCATATAAAATGCAAGACTCATTATAATAAGTTGTCAAAAAACTTTTGCAAAGGTTTTTTTTTTAACTAGTTTAGGGCAGGCCATTGTGTATGTGATCCATTTGTGTCACTGACTGACTGTCCTGATAAGAGCAAATAATGTTACATTTCACAATATCTCCCAAATGAGTTATTTACTCTCAGCAACACTGCAGCAATTTGCTTCTCTTAGTCTGTTAGCAGTAACTAGCATAACGAACGTTACCTGATGCGTCACATTGAGCTAAACAGCAACATGAGTTCAACGGATAAATCCGACATCAGCGGACAAACAGTGTCAACCACCACACCCCTCAGTGTCTCACTCACAGGCAGGCTGCGAAGATCTTCATTGAGTAAAGCTTTGTGTTCTTCACAATCACTTATTTCTTTACCAGAATCTAAGTTTTCCACTACTGTTCGAACAGGTAAGAAAGGTGCAAGTCCTTCACGATTTCCTAAACATTGTTAAGAAAATAGTCTGTTATACCTTGGCATGCACGAAAATGCCACCACAGCAATGGCAGAAGGTCTGCTTGGAGTTTGCCTGGATTAGTCTATAATGTAAATTTAAATTTTGCTTCTTTGGGTCCCGGAAATCAAAGAAGAAGAAGAGTCTTAGTAAAGAACAACAAAGCCGCCATACAGTGGGATATTACAGCAACTAATAACTAAACATTGGTGAAATTAAGGCATTTTGTGGCACATAATGTCTAACCCAACCACTTCTGTTGAATGGATATGTACGCCAGAGTGATGGATCTAAATATCTCCCGATAGACTTCAAGTAACTCCAAAATGGTCTTGGTGACTTGTGAACGTATTTCATGCTGTAAATAAGGTCCAGATTTAAAAAAAAACAGTACTTTTCCTTTCAGTTTTGCCTGTATTTGACATCAGTGAATAAGAAACTTGTTTACTTTTCAACGAGCACAGCTGGTGGATGATGTATTCATCCAGTCAACCTTGGCGTGAGCATCCTTTTAATTTTTTTCTGCCAGAAAGAATTGGTGTGGGGAAAACACACACCTTTGTGTTATGATGCCTGTTTTACTTCAGCTATCCCAAAGATACATTTATATCTACACCACAAACAGCTGGAGCAACTCTTATTTGGTCAGGGATGCATTTATTTGGCTGCCAAGTGAACAATTTACTTTTTTTTTCAAAACAATGTGTCCCTCCTCCTTGAGATAAATTATAATATATTATGACATTGCTGCTACCTTAAGTAAAGGATCGGAACCCATTTTTTACATCTGGAGAGCTTCCATGTTTGTCCTCATTGTAAACCAAGGCATTTCTTTGAGAAAGGAGACTGATCCTTTTCCAAACACACACACATATTGATTTTACTGTCCTGTAGAGCAATCAATGCACCAACAACAATGCCAAACAGTCTGCAGTTTTTGCTAGATGGCAATAAACTCATAATATACCATTGCCTGTGGCAATTTCCCTTAATGACACCTGAAAGACAAAGAAATTTTGTCATACACAATTGACTTTTGAAGCTCGTCTTTTGTCCTTGAATACTAATTGTGATTTTCCAGAATGTGCAAACCTGAAAGGGTGAAATCAGTAAGTTGCTCACTCCTCCGAGGCTCTCCTCGGGGCACAATGTGTCTTAGCCCTGTCAGTAGGTGACCTTTGTGTATCCCTCCCTGATGTCTGAATTTGTAGATCTGTACTATGATGTCACACTCTGTTGAGAAAGGGCAATATTCTCCATGCTAAGGAGACACGAGTGACAGCATGAATCACAAGGGAATCAGTGGCTTATTTTTGTGCCATTGAAGGACTAAAAGGCAGGATTTAGAATGAACTTGTCCTTGCATGCTCATGAAACTCTGTCACATGATATTTTTATTAGCGTGCTCCACTCAACTAACCCTACAGTTTGATGGACGGTGGGGGCAATGCTTTGAAAAGAGGCATGTTAACCCCTACTATTTGTATGTCAGACTCCATAAAGGCGTCTCTGTGACTGGTTTATTAAGGTGTATTAATCTCTCGCTCTGTGGCACTTTCACAGTGCAGGTCAACTATCATGATCCTGACCTTGATCAACCAGTTTCATCAATCACAATCTGAAGGGACAGGAATGATGTCTTAGAGCTTGCTGGTGGATCTACATATCAATCTCAGTGCACACAAGGCCAAAGTGACCCCTGGTAACCGATGTCATTGATCACACTCAACAGTACTGCAAAACAAAATAGGATTTAGTTTAATAAATTAACTTATATATAACTCTGCTCGGGAATGCAAGCTGTCACATGCTGGGAAATTGCTGAACATATGGCGGAGATGTACTTTTACTCACTGGTCTGGAAAGTGTCACACAAATATGAAGACAACAGATGAATTCAGCGCAGCCTTTGTCAGGACCCAGAGAAGTTGTGATTGCTTTTCCTGCAGTCTTTCTCTATGAAATCAATGGTTTCATGGCCATTGGAGTGTAACTTTCCTTTCCGTTCTTTTTTCTTTGTTGGATTGAGATCACAGTTGTATGAAATGGTGCACTCTCCTGTGACTTTGCCTGACATTCATAGCTTTACCACAATTGTTTCCTTTTTTTTCTCAGGAAGGTTCTTTTTTCTGTTCTTTTTTTTTACCCATCTGGCTTCATTTTATCTTTCATTTAGCTGGGACTGGCGCAAATCCACTGAAGCAGAGGCATGTCACACATTTTCAGACCTGCGCTCAGAGGGTGATGTGATAGAAATGATCAGTTGCAGCATTTACACTGATCTGGCAGTCCTTCATCCTGTCCCTGTCCTGTCCTCAGGCATAAATGGCCCCATACAGCACTGTGCTTGCATGCAGGAACATATCTTTGCATGCCGATATCTGCATGGGCAAATTACAAACACTGACATAAGCATACATACCTTGAGGATGTTCCGTGTCAGAATATAAGCATGCACATATAACACTAACAACACACCAGTGTCATGCTTTAAAATGCAAGGCATTACTCTGTGTGTGATATCAGCTGGTGCCCCGCAGCTGTAGGACAAGTGGGGTATAAAAAACTAATATTTGCACAGATGGTTATCTTTATATAGTCCTCTAGCTTTATGAAGTTGTAAACCATCGACTACTTTGAGCGAGAAAAGTATGGGAGTCAAGATAAGAGACGAAGTCTTGACTGGAGTTTAAGTGTATTGCTGTTTATTCAAAGCACAAAAAGGCAGAGCCAATGAAACAGGATTAGACCATAACATACTCAGCAGGAGACAAAGATGTTATAGCACATCATCCAGTGTGCCAAGGCTTATCAAATTATTACCAAACTGCATTCCTCCCAAATGACGTGTTTATACTATAGCTATTGAAGTCATGAGATGTTACCAACTAACGGAGATGTTCATGTTATTTTTTTGCAGGTCCAACTCAAGTCACTTTAAGTTATACTGTAATGAGTAACCTTTCATGTAAGGAATCTGAAATGCATACCATTACTCCCCATCTACCAGCATTTTATAACAGCACAGATCTTTAGCTTATACTTACAAATGCTCTGTCCTTCTCCAGTGGCAAGTTTCTTTGGAAAGTCTTTAGATGAACATGGAAGTTTGTTCAGATTAGTAAATATGCTCCTAACAGGAAACTCACTAAGATTTATGATGCATACAAAAATCCATCTAGACCCAGAGATGACTTTTCAAAAGTAATACTGTCTTTAATATCATTTTTATTTTTTTCTGAATGTAGAGTATAGCTACTCACTAGTCCATCATGAAAATGAAAATAATCGAAAAAGACACTTGAAATGACTTTATGTGAGTGAAATACAGAAAACATGAGTGTTAAACTTTAAAATCTAATGAAAACGTCTGCAATATTTTATTTCAATTCAATACTTACAGGTCTATTAAACATTGATAGCATGACTAAAGCAGCAACAGCTGTGACCTATTTTTCTTTTTTAAAAAAGGATATATTTCTGATGGTTTATTGTCCCCAGTTTAACGTTGGCTAGCTGTTCAACCAAACCAGTCACTGTGTTCAGTAAATGTCTCCTTTTTCTTTATGCATATTCAGTTATTGCCAATATAATTAAGTTGACATCATTTTTTTAAGTAGTAACAAGCTAACATTTACACTGCTGTAGTGATAAACTTGTTGCTACTGTAACATAGATGCTAGTGTCATTTTACAATGACTAACCTCTCTGTGTGTGTTTTAAGGAGGTAGATGAAGTCAGATGTTGGTTGATCCAACGTTGCACTATGTTATGCTCTTTTTAGGACCATATCTGAACATTTTATGCCAAAAATGGGACGTTGTGGTAACAAGCGTGCTCACTGGGGCTGCCATGGTTTTTATTGTTTGTGCATGCGTATGTTTAGCGTGATGTCAGGGTTACTTCTGGGGAAATAAATACAATACAGCAGACAGGTGATCAGAGAGGAGATTATGAAGGAAACATTGGACATAAAAAAATATTCATGAGTTTCAAATCATGAGTCATTGCAGAGTCTGAAATCATTGTATATGCAACTGAAGTGCCACTTGAGTCCCAAAGTGGAGTTTTGTATTTCTGCTATCTAATTTGATATAACTACAGTCACAATCAGGTTAAAGTCTGCAATAAATAAGACTAAATGTTGATAGTTTAATGTGGTTATCTATCAAAGAAGGCATTAAACAAACTGTCAGCCAGGAATAGGTCCTAAACATTTACACAAAACTTCTCTCTCTCTCTCCCTCTCCAGCAACGGCTGATTTGGGATCCATCTTGCATCCTAAATGTACTGTGAGCTTTCTCCAACCAATGAATTTCAGTCTGTGTTGACTCTTTTCTTATTTTTCTCTGCCCCTTTCTCTCTTTCTTTTCCCCTCTTCCTCCACTTATGTCTCCTTGCATTTCTTTGATAAATCAGCCACAGAGCGTGTCACGTCGGCCAGTGTGTTGATATGCAGCTCCTGAAAGAGCCAGCTGTAAATTGTCGCAGTATCCCGGAAGTAAAAGTGGTGATGTGTGGTTTTTTTCAGCCTTGGAATGCTGCAGGGCAATGACAGCTCTAGGAATGTACAAATTACACTGTGCGATCAAAATGAGACAGAGACACATTTTTAAGGTCAGAAAATCACACAGTGCTACTTTAAATTGAATTTGGAGTAGCCATGAATGTACACTGAGACCAAAATGCAGCAGAATCCTACATTAAAACCATTGCTTAGCACATGTTAACGGCATCAAATCACACACTGACAGGATAAAACAACCAAAAGTCAAATGAACAAACAACAAGGGTCCTCCAGCTACGCTAATGTTTAAATTAAAATACAATCTATGAAATACAATATGTGAAGATTTGCAATGGAGTTTTCAGCGCAAACCAACATCACTGACCTTGGGGCTCCATTAAACTGGACTTTTTCCTGTGTACGCCTACAGCACACTAACAAAACATGACTCTAAGCTTTCCTTTTGGGACTCATTACAAAAAGTGAGATTTCCCTCTCTTGAGCAGTTTATTAAAGTACGAGTGAACAAACACAAAGCTTGATGGTTTAAAATGTAATGAGATTAGCTCAAAAACGACAGCAGAAAAAACAGGAAGTTTGTACTTTCTTTCTCTTCACAATTAAATTATTTCTGCTTGTTTTCATTTAAAAAAAAAACAAAAAAACTTTTCAGAACGCATTATGAACATTCTCATTTCAACCTAGACCTAAAAACAAAGAAAATGTAATAATTCTGTTGAGACTTTTCAGCCAGAGAGAACAACTTCCTTGTTTAACAAGGAAACTGTCTAGTGAAGAAACCGACTTTCTGGTGAAGTTTTGATCAAATGTTAATGAAAGCAAAAATCCACATCCATTTTATTTTTTACCTGTCTTGAGTGAGAGATAAAATTTAGCCGTGCAAGAAGATAATGAAATAAATAATTTTAATGAAAAACAAATCAATGTAAACATAAACGTATAGTGCTATCCTTCACCGCCTCACATTCCATGTATTAAAATATGAGTGGTGCAACCACCAGATCAAAACACAATGACCTAGTCTACCTACTGTAAGTATAGTCAATTAACTTTTGTTCCGGCCAATGCTTTCATGTCAGGCAGACATCATTCCTGCACTGCATAAACCCTTCACTAGAAATCACATCAGAATTGTTACACTCTGGATGAATAAAACAACTTCATTCAGAATGAACGGTGCATCATGTTGTAATTTTCCCAATCATTAAAATAACACAAATAAACATATTTGAAGAACATACAAGGAGTCAAGCAGGACTGGTAATGTTAGATAAATAAAAGAAGCTTTAACATGACTCCAAAATTATTTAAAAAACCTTAGGAATGCAAAGATTTATCAGCCTAACATACTGGCTCTTTAAAGCTCGGTGATTGCAATCAGTGACAATTGCCAGGATTTCTGTGTTGTGTTGTATTGACTTTGCTCTGAAACTGACAACATTTATCGATTTTGGTGTGTACAAAAAAAATTTTGTTGGGCCATGTGAGCCCAGAAAGTCATTGAGTTGGCTGTGGATTGGTGGACAAAAAGAACAAAGAATTTATGCTCATTCAAAGATGGTGTGTTGAAGGGTCAAACTGCTATTATTTCCCATGTTCTATTGTTTCTTCAGCAGTGAAGTACTTTACAAATGGTGCATCACAAATAAAAATGGCAGCATAGAAACACCAAGGTACTGGAAAGTGAGCATTATTCCTATGTATTGAGAAATAATCAATTGAGACTCCACAGAAATTACAGTAAAAACTGTGAAACCCAAGCATTACTTTTTTTTCTTTTTTTTTGCTTTAACCACCCAGACTGTGATTGCCACTTGAGCTGATTTTTTCCTGATGGAAATTCCATACTCATTTTTGTTTTCCCCGTGAGAGTTGTTTAAAGGTGACTTCACTTCTGAAATCTTAAAAAGAAAAAAAAACAGTTAACCAACATAGCTTCCCTATCACTAATAATAAATGTCAGGTCTCTTGTGTTTTTGGGGCTGTTGAATAAGGTCTTATTGTCTCAGTGTAGTGTTGCAGTTCAGTCAACTGAAAATAAACTGAAGGTCATTAGATTAAATCCAGCCATGAGGGTGACATACTGGATTTGTCCTGAGGTGCTTTAGGTTTTCCCTCAATTGTAAGGTTACTGGTTAAATCCCCAAATGCATCAGTACACATGGAAGTGAGTCCTTGAGTGAGACCTGATGGTCCCTGATCCCCCTAGGGGTTCCCCAAAGAGGATAGGGGGTCTGTAAGGTTTTGACATGTCCTCACAATTATGAGTTGAGGTGTATCCCCCTTTATTTTTTATTTGTTTTATTACCACTTGGAAGATATCTTCACGTGGAACAAAACACAAAGGGCCGGATTTAATAAAAGCCTAATTAGCGTGTATTCATTTGCCGACACAATCTAGCGTTTTGCGCGTGGCGTGTGACCAGCGTATGCTGGTGATCTATCGATAGTGATTATGAAAATAGCAACACGTGCAAACGCATTGGGTACGCCCTATTCAAATGAGAACTTTTCGTGTGGTTTCAAGTGATCAAGGCAAGCTCAAGTTCCGCAAGAAAGCATAAGGCCAAATTTGAGCGAGTTGACCACGTTGGTGGAGGAAACCAACAAATGGTTAAGTGAGCTTAGACAGAAGCACCTCACAGTCACTCAAAGGAATTCCATCTGGGAGGACATATGTGGACATATGTAGGAGTGTAAATGCCGTTGGAAAAAAACACAAGATTGGTGGAGGAGGTTAAAAGAAGGTACCAAGACGTGAAATGGCGGGCTAAAGAGAAGGTGGCTTAAAACAATGCCTCTGCCCAAAAAACTGGTGGAGGCAAAGCGAGAGGCCTCTATCACCTGCTGAAGAACAGGTGGTCCTGACACTGCCAGAGGAGGAAGTGATTGGAATTTCAGGTGTAAAATATAGAGGGACCAGATGAAAAATAAATCTTTTCTCACTACTCCCCCAAAAGGTCGTCATGAGTATATCTTTTCTAAGGGAGGAAACAGACAAGTTTTACTGATCTTTGGAAACTGACGGACAAGACAGGTCCAACGTAAAGCGTCAGTTATGTAGGACTATGAATGAATGATACTTTACCGAAAGTCTTTATCTGACTTAAGGGTCAGTTCCTTCTCTCTCCACGGAAAGAATAGACAAATTAAAGCAGTAAGCTCCAAATAACACTAAAATGACAACAAGCTTCATTTTAGACATGAATTTTGTGTGTTGATATGACGTCATGGCCATTGTTTTAATCGTAGTAGCATTGCACATTCTGCTCCTGTTAGAGCTGCTGGATGGACAAGCCTCCTGTTGTTGACATCTTTAATAAACTTGACAATAAAAAGTTTCTCTGTCGGTAGATAATCATATCACTATCAAACTAGAATAGGGGCCGAATGGGGTGGATTGGAACGCTCTACAACCTACAATACAATACAATACAATAACAAGGACTTCAGACCAAAGCATTGCAGTTCTACTTTATGTAGACCATAAGTGAATAATTTACATGTGAAAATGAAGGATTTGAAAGTACATGTCCACTTTAACTTTGGTTTTATTAAAAGACAGGAAAAGATTCAGCCTGAATGCATCATTGTGCTTAGAAGCTAGCTGATGAAAGCATAAAGTCAAGCACAGGTTTGGTCAAGGTCCCGGGTGATTTGGGAGGTGCATAAAGGGGGTCCTCCAGGAAAAATAGGTTCGAAACAACTAACTGAGGAGATAGGACATGCACCTTGTTTAATTTATTGTATCACATTTGTTGCATATTTGCTTTAAAATATTCTATAATGCAAATGGAATAGTTTTGATATTCCGGACAAGTACAAG
The DNA here is from genome assembly GCA_029874935.1 of Atherina boyeri. Taxonomy (NCBI): domain Eukaryota; kingdom Metazoa; phylum Chordata; class Actinopteri; order Atheriniformes; family Atherinidae; genus Atherina; species Atherina boyeri. Next base: position 705 of record JAPMNP010531120.1, on the reverse strand, counting down.
GATGCTGCTCATTAATGCATTCTCTCTTTCTCCTAGACCTGAACAGCTGTAGTGAGCATCACTAGTTTTGTAGAAATTGCATTGCTTAAAGAACAAAAGAACAATATCTGGTCCTGCTAAACTGAAAGTTAGTCATTTACGCCATTATTTAAAGAATTAAATAAGGAACTAGCCTATTCACTTTTTCGGTGTAGTGTGTCCACCTTAATTCTTGTTAACAAGCACAACGCTCTTCAGCAAGGAAAATACTGTTGTCCAATATTTTGCAAATATTTTGCCTCATTCATCAAATATATTTCACTAAAGGGATTTTGCTGTTTTGACTTTTTTCTTAAACCATCCAACAGGTCAGATTGTGGTAACATACTTGGCCATGTTTCTTTTTAAATCCTCTTTAAGGGACTTTTCTGATTTTGGCAATGTGCTTTTCATTGTGTAGCTGACTCAAGAAGTAGCCTGGCAATCGCCAGACCATGTCATGAGACAAAGCTCATGAGACGTGGTCTGGGCACTACATGTTCATTTTCTCGTATTTGAGGCGTGATTTACGAATGTCCAGAGCCGTTTATTGGGCGCTACGAATGTCTATCAAATGAGCCTGTGCGTAGCTCATATCGTCATCATATCATAGTGATTAATGGCGAGAGAACCATAACGACTCGGTAAACCATAAAGTCTCGCTAAGCCCCAGCCATTACCTTAGCC
>JAPMNP010529641.1:0-10508 GCA_029874935.1 Atherina boyeri | reverse complement strand
CCCATATCCCTAGAGAAACGACGTTTCACAGGGACAGAGCGAACAAAAGATGGGCAACTGGAGCCTCGAAACGGAGTAATGGGCCCTAATGCCTGCACAGGCACGGAATCGAGACCCTGCACAGGTTTCCATGACAGATAATTGCTGATGTCTTTGTAGTGATAAATGTGACTCCATTCTAAAGGTGCAAATGTCCTGGATCAGCCCTGGGTTTGACAGTTTAGTGGCCCCACTGGGATCGGTGTACCTGACTGGTCGTCAGCCTTCCACAGATGAATCCCTATCTACTTTCTCTCCTTTAGTCAACCCTAGCAGGGCTGTCTATTTTCCTTTAACCACAAGCCTTCATTGTAAATCTCATTTCATTGTCAGCCACGGCTGTGGTTTACTTCCCTGGCCTGTCTGCTGACTTCCTGTTGCCATTAACGCTCAATATCTCTGTTGGGGCCTGTCTGCTTGGTCTTATTTCATTCTGCGCTGTGTTCTATTCTGTCTTCTTATATAGAAAGTTCATGTGACAGACTAGCAGGGGCTGTGCCAGCATAAGAACCCTCTGTATTTCATTCACGCAGCCTGTTCATCTCCCTTCTCTTTCTGCCGAAAAAAGGGTAGTAATTGATATTGGGAGCCATCCATCCTCCCCTCTTAAGTCCAAAGATCCAATTTATCTTGGTGAGAATGCCGATTGGCTTTCTCCCAGGCCTTGTCGGTCAGACTTTGCCTGTTTTTAGATGGCCGTTAATTAAAGTGCCGCCATGACAAAAATAAGATCTACATTGGGGTGTGTGTGGCAATGGAAATGGGCCATCTGATTCACACTTGACCACATAAATCAACAAAGTGGCTCAGACTAATCTGACCCAGGCAGTCTAAATCACCACTCTAAACTGGAAGCAGAGGGCTGACACAGAACGGTCCAATTAGATCCGATTCAGCCCATGGAAATCTTTAACTGGCTTAATCTGCATTAACCTCAGTGATGTTAGTCACAAATGGCTTCTGAATGATCTAGTCAATCACTGTGTCAGTCAGACTTTAGATGAAGGGAGGAAGCTGTGCAACAGATTCAGCACAATGTCAAAGCAGATTTGCATAATTTAGAGTCACAATTCAAGCTTAAACAGACAGATTTACATTTTAAAATAGAAAGCTGCAGCAGTTTCTCTATTGTGCTCAACAGTAAGTCTCACATCACACAATTAAACATACCAAAGCTATTCAATTACTTTTTAATATAGTTTTCCCTTCGCGTAATCGTGTGTGAGTGCTATTAATGACCCAGATTGACCCATGACATCATGTGAGCAGGTTAGCAGACAGGTAGGAAGTTTATTATAGGTCTGTACATATAGTTTGCCAGTGTTGGGTGTAGTGCTTCACAAAGTACCCAAGCTACTTTTTTGTAATTTTTTTGGTAACCAGTTGTGTCATCCCTTAGTGTTACAATTTAGGTAATCATTGGATAGTCACCTTCTCAAATAAGCATTTCAACACTGTTGACATTTAACCTAGGGGCCTGTGTATTGTGTTGCTATGAAACAAAAAGAAAGAAAGAAAAAGAAAATCCAGATTCGCTCGGTATGTCCCCTGCTCAGCAGTACTGTACACAACCGTGCATATATGCGGCTCACTCAACAAGTGATTTTCTTTACTCAACAAGTAATCCATTGTTTGCATATGATCATGTGACTCACAATACAAACATATTAATGACAATTATTACAAGAAGAAATATGAAATAATGAGTAAAAGTCCCAACTGCATGGAATTATCATAAATAAATATTTAGTTGCAGATTTCATGGTTATTTGAGTCATGAACTTTCTCACATTATTCTAAACTTTGGGGTGAAAAGGACAAGTGTTATCACAGTTAAATTGATGTTGTGCTTGTGCTTGGTCCGCAGCAAAGAACTCTACCTCGGATGAGAGGAAGCTCCCGCAGGCTGAGCACATCTCTACAACACTTTTGATTCCACCAGTGCGACAGCCCCAAAACATCTATGGCTAGCTTTCAACTTGGCAAAAGCTGCTGCTTCAAGGGACATCACTAAACATGTTGTTGTTTACATGGTGAAGAAGACGCTACCAACAACTTCAGAGACGTATTCTTTCTGGAAGATTGTGAATAAAATTCCCAATAACATGTTAAGCTATATGCATTGAGCCCTACTGGTCTTATGTTTATTTGTCAGCATATTTGGTAATGAAGCACACTGGGGGGTATCCATTTAAGATCACTTCCAATTATTAGCCATAAAAAGACGAGCTAGAACATCCAATATCCATCCTTTATAACCAAAGTTGCACAAGAGACACCAAAGTGGTATTTATATTTGGTAGCATAAATTTACTCAAACAAGTTGCTTTTCACAGCAAATGAACATAACATATGACTTTTAAATGTATTCTAAAGACAATAATTTTGTAATCTAATTAGTTACTTTTAAAACTAACATTTACCAAACAACAGGTTTTCTGTACATTTTTTGCTGGATCTACTCTGCAAGAAACAGAAGGCCAGAATATATTTAATTCAACATATTGTTTGATTTGAATCTGATACAAATGTAACAGATGAATACAATAACTAAAATTAAATTTGATTTGGTTACAGGTCGGATATTGAATATGAACACAATAGCGACATCTAGTGTGTCTAGGTTGTAGTTGCAACTACAGAAAAAAATTACAGCCGTTACATTGCCAGGTTCACTGTCGATACGTCAAAAGACCAGCCAGCACCGAATCCAGTGACAAATGTATTTTGAAGGAGGTTAACTGACAGCTAACGATCGCCAAGTTAGCAAAGGAGTTAGCTTACAGATCCACGAGAAAAGAAGCTGTTTCCACGTGTGTTTTGATGCTGTGGAAATGTTTTATGTGGGTCCATCTACTGCAGGCTTCACCTATATCTACTATAATTCCTGCTCTGCTTTGGTCACTCCTCTTCTGAGACGGATAACAATATCTCAGGAGCTCTAAAGCAGCTGCTTGACTTAGCAACTGCAGTATTTTTCCCAGTGCCAGTCTCGCTGTGCCAAACATACTGCTGGAACATTGGGACCGTATTCGGTAACCCGAAATGGCAGCAGCTATTAGCTGGTTAATAAACATAACGGCATTGTCGAACCCGTCAAAATTGATATCTTATTATATTTTAATTTAAATATATCTTATATTTATATTTTATGGATATGATGTGCTTTTAAAATATATATATTCTAATGAAAACCTTCCATATATAACCTTTAATATGTTAAGTGAACCATTGCACATCCTGAATTTAGAATTTTCTGGTAAAAGGAATTCTGGTTCCCATTTAGGGTAGTTTTACTCAAAAAAGTTCAAACTGAAATACATACAGACTATTCTCAGCTTTTGTCTCTGATAACGTGACTTGGACATCGGTGACTTTCGTGGGTAGTGAAAAGATAAGTAAAGCAGGTATACTTCTACCGACTCGGTTGTAACAGCTAGTTTTGCGTGTCGAAAAAAATTGTAGTACATTCGTGCTGTGCTTTTGTATGTTCCAATCAACACCCCAAAGGATGGGATTTCATTTTACAGACTGCCTGCTGACCCTGAACTACAGGCTAAATGGGGTGCTGCCATTAAGCAAGATAACTGGAAGCTGTTGCAGAGCTCTTGGCTGTGTCACAAGCACTTTGTCTGTGGAAAGTTTCTCCCAAATTCTGTTTCGTACGCTTTCCAAGTGTAGTTTTGGTGAGCTGTTCTAATTTTAAATACATTTATATTTGATCTTTTTGCCACCCACAAACGTCACTGATGTGCAAGTCACAAGATCAGAGACAAAAGCTGAGAATGGTCTATAGATGATCTATAATCTTACTGCACTTTATCACAAAATGCAAATATTTGATTTACAATTTGCAACACCTTTGATACAAAAAGTAATAATGATTATGTAAGTAATCAACTGGGGAACTTTCATTATTTAATGCAACAGTTTAAAACTAGTTCTTTAGGCCTGTAAAGAAAGGTCCAGTTCACAAAATTTAATTGAACAATTTTTGAACAGTAAGATACATTTCATAATGGGAGGAAAGATAAGTTTTGAAATGTATCAATATTTAATCTAACTTTTAATAAGAAGTATAATTAATACAAAAAACATAAAATCTATCTATAACATTCTACTAATTTCGTTCCTAAAATTGGAATTTTCATTTATTATTCATTTTTTTACGTTTTGGTTGGCTTACTGTATTTTTTGATTTTTCAAATACATATTTTAATGCAAAGCTTGACATGAAGAGAACAGATATTATCTGGTTATCATTCATACTTTTAATTATTTGATTTTTGAAGTTTGCACATTTTTTTCAGCTTATTTGGATACAGTTTTGCGAGCATACATCTGACAAAAAATGGAAATGAGAGACTTGTAGGACTTGTGCATATCTGCCCGAACAAGCAATATAATACTGAAAAAAATCTGCAGCCTTTTTCAGCCCCTTAACCTTCCGTAAAATGTGAAATTGGACCCATTGTGGCTGGACTTAAAGGATGATTCCACCATGTGTCTATTATTTTGGATTTCTCCATCATATGGATTCTTCTTTAAGTCTGAGTTGAATAAGATGTTGTTATAAATTGCTCAAATTGATCTTGAACAGCCCACGCAGAGCAGATTGCATATAGAGTCATCACACTGTGGACAGGACAAACATTTCAGCTATAAGCTATAATCAGCATCATGTTGTGTGCACTGTTTTCTTTTGTTACATTTAGATACTGTAGGTAAACTGAGTATCGATACAGTCAATTAGTTGGGCTGTTATTTCTAGACAGAAAACACTTACCACACCATCACGATTTGTCAGATCAATATTGCCTATCTGTGAGCAGCTCCTATAAGTTTGTGTGTTTGTGCTTATCTGTGTGGGTGTATCTTTGGAGAGTTTTCCTCTATTGTCTGTATATAGACTTTACTATGTGTGTGGAAATTGCATGGTGGATATCCTCCACTCCGCAATTGTTTTCCTGTCCCTCTTTCTTTTATTTCTCTCCTCTTTTTGTTCATGTCTCTGTCTTGTCTTTGAACTGCTCTCAGTGACTGTGAACCTGAGACAGCCCCTCTGTTGGCACAGATGGGAAGTCAATAGAAGCAAGTGACCTATATTACAAGCTACTCTACTAACTCCCAGTGTCTCAAATGAGAGCAGAATATTAAGGATTGCATGAGCACTGTTCCTGTGTATTTGTTTGGTTTTTTAAGGGGGTGTTCAACAGAGACCAGAAGAAGGTTAATTACCTCCCCGTCCTTCGCTGTCGGCTGGCTTCACCTGGATGGGTCGGTTCATCTGGAGACGGGGTGGGGGGAAGAGAAGGAAGAGAAGGGAAATCCCAGGTTAGCTTCAGACAATACATGCTACTGCATTGGTATGTGAAGTGGGAAACAAAAGCACTAAATATGACAACGCTGCTGGTGTCAGTGTGCTGTGGCTGTCTTGCTCGGTGAGCTAAACACAAAAAATCAAACAGTTGTGATGGTGTAAGGAGAAATAAATCTTTGCAATACTCCATGCTAGCATGTTTAATTAATCCAGGGCTATGTCTCCAGAGATGCCTGAATTCCCCTCACAGTTCAGCAGAATTAGCACTTTTCAATGACGAAGCCACACTGGGTGTCAGATGGCACTTGGAGATTAATGCCATTACATCAGCCACTCCCAGCCCCACCGGGGGAGGTCTTTTCTGGCTGGCCCTTGCTCTTCCTGTCCCCTTCTGGCTCCAGACTCCCAGTCACCAGCTATATCCTGATCATCCCTGACCCTCAGCAATCCCTCTTTCGCTGCCTGCATCCCTCCCTTTTTTCTTTGCTTGCTACACAGAAGCCCTTTTTTCAACTCGTGACCATTATGCTACTAGTCTGGTCCGCCAACTCCACCCCTCACAGACGCTCTCTGTCCCCTGGAAGCTATTGAGAGCACACAGCAAAGCCATGAAACAGTTTGTGAAAGGTTAACAATGGGGAATAGATGAACAGCCTTTGTAGATCCATTGTAGAAGTGAAGGGAAAGTGTTGCCATGTTATCTTAAGAAAAAACAAAACTGATTGCCATGAAAACACTGTTTTTAATCCCTGGAATCCGAATATATGAAAACAAAAACAGCTTCCCATAATACCCATGCTCATTGATGGTACTGACTGTACTCACATCATTGTGTTTTTCTGACTTAAGTTGGCAGTGGATCTATTTTTTTAACTCGGCCATTTGGACAGGTCCAACATGTGAGTGCCCGTGACTGGCACACAACACTGCCCACTCAGATCAGTCAGACCCGGCACTACAGTGAGTCCGCAGGCAATGTAGCACTTGACAGCAGTTGACATGAGCTCAAACCATGGCTAAACATAGACTTCAGTGCGGTGGACATGTATAGACAAGTGTATACATGATGACACCCTGGGGACGTATTATAGTCCCCTGGCAATATGCTGTGACGCTGGAACAAAGCTTAGAAAGGTGATGGACGCATCACGAAGACAAGTGCATAAACCTAGGCACAAATGCACACAAGGTAAAACAAGTAATGAGGCAACAATATAAATACTGTGCATTATCACTGTCTACAATTTGCTCACAAATTTACACAATGTATTATTTAGTTGACAAATTACATACAGCATGATACCAGAAATACAAATGCCATGCATTTAGTTTCCTTAAATGTTTGTAGTGGATTTTTTTTCAACATCAGTGGCTATGTTTACATGAACAGCAATATTGCAGTATTTATCTCAATTAAAACATTACTCTTCCCTGTAAATAGTATTCAGTGATTACCTTAGATAAATAAGGTCATATTCAGAGTTAGCAATAATCAAAGCATTTAATAGCGCAAGTCAGGTTTAATAACTCAAAAACTACGAATAGATTGTACTGCTGCAAAATAAGGGAGGGACTAAAATGAATGATGAAAAACGTGAAAATTTTGAATGAAAGAAGGATAGCCCCTTGAGATGTATCATCTTGTTTTTGAGGGGGTCCTTTACAAATAAACTGTGAATACAATTTCTAGTTTAGTTATTCATTCAAATTTAGAAAATCTTAATAAACACTTTTATTTGATTAGCTCATTTTAGAAAAATAGAGTTGCCAGGAATGACAGGTGTTTTTTGCACCTGTAGCTCATCTTCATTTTTTCTTTTTTTCCACTTTATTTCTTTGTAAAAAATTCTACCAGCTTCCACACGAGTGTTGGATGTTTGATCTCTAGATGTTGCTGAACAGCTCCTGTGCAGGATAGCATTAGTTCACACTACGCTTACAAAACCAAATTTAAGCTGAAATTTAATTATTGCCTTTTAAGGAGGTTTGGGACTACTTTTGTCTTCAATTTTATTTTTCTACATTTTAGATATTTCTCGTTAACTGGCTAGCAGCAGCTAGCTGAATATCTTCTTCCCTGCTTTACTGCTACCAAGTGGTGGGAAGCTGTTTTGCAACCGAGCTTCTAATGCATAACAGTAGCATCTCTCATACCTTCAACTGATAAAATATGCAGTTATATGGCCGGCAAGTCCCACAGGTACAAAATTAAAAGTTTTTGTTGTCCCCTACGTGGCGCTTGAGGCCCAAGCATGGGCTACAGGCCCAATGGTTGAGAACCACCGCCCTATAGGCTCTATAATCTCCATAATCTCCAAAATCTCTAACATATCCAAATATGATTATAATGAGCAGCTTTGGACATAACAGTAGAATGGCCATGATTCTACTAGACTGGCCCCAGCAGTCATTTTGACCGCTGCATTCAAACTTAAGGTAATTCTCTTTAAAAGTGTACAGCTAAAAATATATAAATTGTAATTAAATAATGTCTTTCAAAGCTTAGTTTAAGGCAACAATTGTAATCATGTTTGCCACAAAAATAAAATAAATATAAACTTAAATCCATTTATCCTGAATATTCAAAAAACAAAAAAACAAAAACAGAACAGGGGTTAAGCCTAAAGTGATAAGCAACCCTCAGACAACATTAGAGAAGTAGCCTAAGTGTTGTGCTGGATGAAGGAAAGAATATTAATACTGTGATCACCATGTACACCAAATTTTACTTTAAGGATAAAACAATTATTTAGTTGTCACAGTGACTCAGAACATGTCTCGGTAACATTTTTTGACATGTTAGAATGTTTAAAAAGAACTTCTCAGCCCTTCACAGAATACTTTCACTTAACACTTGGTTAGCACCGCAGCCTCACAGCAAGAAGGTCGCTTGTTCGAGCATTGGCTGGTCTCCGCCTGCTGCAGTCAACGCTATTGCACCCACCTTGCATGCAGTTTCGCTTCATATGCTCCGATAGTAATCCTCAGATTTTTTTATCACAAAAGATAAAAATCAAGTTGGAGTAAACCTGAATCGCAACAACAACCATGGCACAAAAAGTCCATACACACAGTATGATCCATCTCTACTAACCACCCTTCACAGAATGCTTTCAAATGATCTGATCCATTGCTGCACTGTGTTGTGATGGTTTGCACCACAGCCTCACAGCAAGAAGGTCGCTGGTTCAAGCCTCAGCTGGTACAATCTGTGGCCTTTCTGTGTGGAGTTTGCATGTTCTCTCTGCATATGCCTGGGTTCTTTCTGGTTACTCTGCCTTCCTCCCACTCTCCAAATAATTGGTCACTCTAACGACCTAATAGCTGGGATAGGCTCCAGCTATCCCGCGAATTGGATAAGCAGTACAGAAAATGGACGGATGGATATCTGATCCAGAAAGTTGGGAAACGAAATAGAAACACAGCATTAACACATCAATTAATTAGCACTGTTAATCATTTTATTACGTTAACACTTTTTTACAAGTCCGTTGCTCACTGGCTCGGAACAGAAAAACCTCATGCAGAGGCTCTGCACGCTAATAGTCACAGACCCTTCTGTCCCCCCAAGCCAGAGGTGTTCCCCGAGGCCAACCACCTCTGACTCCTACAGAGCAGAGACAATATGGAGAGTTTGCAATGACAGTGGTCGACGGGAAAAGAACTCCCTAACTGGGCCCCACCTCCACCTCTTGTCTGACTGCAGCTAGGATCTGCTGGGTCTGATGTAAACAAACAGGAGAGCGCGGGTTTATCAGAAATTACAAAAGAAAGAAAGAAAAAAAAGAGAAAAATAGAGATTAACACATTGGTAAGTAGTGCAGAAAAATACAGAAGCTAATGTATCTCAGAGCAGCTCAATCTGTCCTGGGTGTTCCTGGGTGTCAACAGGATGAACATAAAATCAAAGGTATGATGTGTAATATTAATATTTTAAAAGTTTTTAATCAATCATACCTTATTGGACATAATTTCACAGAATATTGCAAAAATTATTAAAAGAAACATCTTTCATAACACCTTTAAGATGAGATTAGAGAAAACTGCTAAAAGTTGCTTATTAGTTAGTGCTTGGAAACCAAAATTTAATGCATTTTCTTCAAGCATCACTTTTAAAAGAAAAGGGCATTTTGCACATAACATTGCAATTAATCACGATATAGTGCCCAGCAGTGTGTACAGTATATATAAGCCTTAAATGAGCAGCTTTACATTCTTCTATTTTTTCAGCCATCAGTATTGCACCCAATAAGATTTCACACGAGTCTGAGACAAACTCTCAGGAGTGTGAAGCATTGATGTATGTGAGTCTGCTGAAGGGAGAATTAAGGTCAGTGGGAACATTGTAAGCAGTAAGTTAAGAAGTGCTGTAAGTACATTTTTTAAGTGTGTACGTGTGTGTTGATAGGTGCTCAGGTTAGGGGCAGAAATGGTCTCACATAAGAGGTTTATGGAAGTCTGAAGTCCCAAGATCCCTGTCCAGTGATCAGTCAGTTTCCAAGTCTTAAACAGCAGGGACTGGTCAGAAGGCTTCATTAGTAGCCCCTGAGCCACTGCAGCAACTAGAGTCATTTAACAACCCAAAAGTACACTTGGGGTTGCTAGGCAACCAAGTGGAGCTGGCCAGCAGGCAGGGAAGCAAGCTGGTCGTTGGTCTGCAGGCTGTTAGCCAACCAATTGGCTATCCTCTCTTTCTTCTTTTTTTCATCACTCTGTCCAAGGAGGTGAGAGAGGAAGGGGGAAAAAAAGATTTCTCAACTCCCACCTTCCAGCATGTCCCACTTTCATGTCCTTTTTTAGAGACTGTGACAATGAGTTTTCAGAGCGAGTCTGCTGCAACTTCTCCAGCTTCCTGCCAAATTATGCTGTTCAGCTTGATGCCAAACTGCACACTTGAAAGTAGTGTTCCAATGCATATGGCTGGAGTTTTGATGTCTCTCTGAGCTACTTCATAGTGTCCTCTACTTACATTTTCTGGAGCAAGGCAGCTGGAGTGTTTCTAGCAAGCAAACTTTCTGCACGGCCATTTTGAAGTTTGCTTTATTTTTATCCTGTCTCTCTCTTTCTCTCACACACAGTGACACACACACACACACACACACACACACACACACACACACACACACACACACACACACACACACACACA
>JAPMNP010527984.1:0-12047 GCA_029874935.1 Atherina boyeri | reverse complement strand
GTGTGTGTGTGTGCGTGTGTGTGTGTGTGTGTGTGTGTGTGTGTGTGTGTGTGTGTGTGTATATATATATATATATATATATATATATCTCACACACACACCTCTTTCAGTTTTGAATCTGTGCTCATTTATTTTGGGTATGTTTTGGACAGGAGGCTGATAAATGGGCATCTTGATGAAGAGGCTACCTTGGTGGTGATCTTTGGACTTTACTCAATTCTTGGAGGGAAATTACCACATTCAGGAAAACATTGGACACCCTGAAGGAATAAAAAACAACTTCTGTACCCTTGGATATAGACAGTGTTTGGCCTTGCAAGAAGGTCTGGCCAAGAAATGACTTACAGAGGAGAGACCTAAATCCTGTTGAGTACAACTAGGGATATAGGAGGAAAAGCTTCCAACCTCAAAGACCCGGAGATCAATGCAGGACAATAGTCCAAAATCTCAGCTGAGACATGTAATAAGATTTTAAAGACTATACCACTATAATTATTGAAAGAGCATGAATAATGTTGGCTATGACATCTTTAACAAAAATGTCCTACCTTGTTTATACAGTTTCATGCAAAAAATAAACCATTAGTTCTGAATAGCAAAGGCACAATGATTAAAATGTTTCAAGGGGATGATCATTTTAGGTTATAATTGTATACAAAATGTTTGACTTTTGATGTACCAGATCCTTTACTGGGGCAATTTGAATTGTTTGCAAGCAAATCAAAATCAATGTTTTTAACCGTGTACAAGCAAACACAGATGTGAGAGATGAACTGCACAGTTAAGAACTGATGTAGTGTTAACTATTGACATGTCTTGATCATCCACATGCTTTAGAGTTCACTAAAAACATTTAGCCTTTGTGAATTTTCTTATTTTTATGTTGACTGCACCCTGGAGACCTCTGCAAAGGGACAAGCAGGAGTAGATAGAAAGCAGAAAGGAAAATAAACTATTGCAAAATCACCCTGTATTTCAACATTTTTTTACAATCCTCAGCGTTTAATATGGTTCAGTTTATATCAACCTCGGGGCTTTCCTTCCTGGAGTTTCTCGGTCACTAACATCAATACCACAAACATTTACAGATACGAAACAACAAATGTTTGTCCCAGACAACAGGCAGTCCAGTCCATCCACAATAAGACATATCTATCATGTTCTGGGTCCGGTTGAGGCTCATTGCTGCCACGCGAGGGATCAAGAGGCTTTGGTGAACTTGATATTGTAGCCTAAAACTTTGTGCAATTCAATCTCGGCTGCTGTTGTTTTTACAGGATTTCAGTCAACAGCTGATATCCTGACAAAAAGGGGAGGTCATCTAAATATATTTCCTAATTTCTAAATCTATCAATTAACAAAATATCTTGAATATTCAAGTGAAACAGAATCTACTCAGATTAAAATGTACGAGACCTCACACCTTGAAAAAAAGATCAACAAACAATTCCTTACTCTAGGTCACGTTCTAACTTCTATTATTTTAGTTTTTATTTCGGTTCAAGCATTTTTTTAAGTCGGCTATCATTTATTGTTGAGCGAAATTTCTATGCTTTGATTTGTTTTCATCAGCAAAGACATTTGTCACAATCAAAATCACTCTTTTTCTTTCTTTGTTTGTAGCTATCAAATTTATCTATATTTTGTCCCATAAGGTTAGCTATATACCAAACATCTATAACATTATAACCACCATTAGATGAAGTGAGCAACACCACTCATCTTTTGAACAAAACAACATTTATATGTGATTTACTGTACATTGTCTCTTTCACCTAAACATCTGAGGACCAATCAAACTCCACAGCACTCCACTACATAAGCAGCTACAACTTTCCAGCTGAATAACTGTATGACCGGATACACACTGCATACAGGGCTGAAAGAAGGGCGACACAGAATTGGATTTTCACCCAGCCTTCAAACTCCCCAGGCACCTATCTGATAGAATCTAATGGCATCTGTGGGAAGCGAGCCCAATCCACTATAACCCCACCCCAAAACCCACAGGGCCCAAAGGATCTATTACTAAAATCCCAGCATCAGACACCCCCAGAAACCCACATATTTTCTTTTTACACACCCTTACTGTTCAGAGCTGTTTAGGCGGTATGAGAACCCAATCAATATCAAGCGGGTTGCCGTAATGTTATTACTGATGAATTTACATAAAGGGTGTGAACAATCCTATAAAACAGTCAGTTGGCGTTCAAAAAATTAATTAACCTAAATCAATTTGTAAGAAATCAAAGTAGTTTAAGACTGATTAACTTAATTCAGCAAACAAATGTATCTGCTGTGTTTTTACCCACAATTTCACTTGATGTTGGCATTCAAATAGCTTGCTATTACAATTACTCTTTCAGATATGCTTATTAAGCTTTGTTTCTCAAACCAGATATTGTAGCACACATTTAGAAGCAAGACAAAAGATAAAACTTAAAAATCAATAAAATATAAAGGTAAATTATAAACCAACCCATAAGGTAAGCAGAGTTACATCACAGGGACACAGCAAAATTTACATTTTAGAGACACACATCTGATGTTTTTACATCAGCCTGCAACTATCTATTTTTGCTACATTTAATTTATTTCTATTTCTTGCTCTGTTTCCTTCCTGCTCTCTTTCTCTGTCTCCTCTGTCCATCCCCAGCAGAATGTCCGAAGCAGAACAAAGCCTGTGCTGACACCATACTAACATAGTCCAGAGCTCCTGTCATTCTCTCGAGCTACAGAAAAGCCTGATAAGCCCGAATGTGTGACAGGAGAAAAACATGTTACCCTTCTGCACCTCCTCTTACTTCATTTATCCACTTCCCCATTCCTGTGCTGATCCTCCGTGATACAGATATTGAGGGCTTGAGTTTGGTATTCGAAGAGAGACAACAATGTCCAGTTTGGCCTGTTAGAGAAAGCCAAACTATGCGGGAACTGGGGTCATCATCCGTTTCTATCTGCTGGGATTCCAGTCATGTTTAGTGGAAAGAGGCTGTTTCCCTTGGCTGTTGACAGATTAATAAACAGCAGTGCTGTGCACTGTTGGGATTTGGATAGCGTTTCCAACAGAGCCCTTCAGCCAATGATAATAACAATCCACTTAAGTTTGGTCTTATTATTTTCAGATGTGTCAAAGATGGTTGAATGTTTAAATGCAAAGTGCAAAGAGCATAAAACCTTTGCAAAGTTTGAGCCTATACAACAAACCCACCTGAGGTTGACCTGCCCATTATGCTTTTGCAAGTCATAGAAATAACTCTAGTAGCAGCACTGCAGTCTCTGGCTGTATTTGTCTACATTAGCACTCAAGCAACCTGGCATGGCTCAGGCACATGGTGTACCGTGTACCCATAATTCATGCAACACCTGTAGTTCAGCCAATCGCATAAAGGTTAGAGCAACAGAATATTAAAGAGAAATGTCGGACTTAAAAAAAATAACAAGTAAAAACAGCAGGAACTTGTCAACTTTACTTGCATGTTTCCTGATTACATACTCCCCTCACTGTAAATCTAATTGGTTTTGGAGCCACTATTTCTTTTTTTAAAAAAAAAGCTTTTTAAGTTATTAGGGGTTCAATAAATTTAGCATTCAAAAACATATATGAGGGAGTTTCACACTAGTTAACAAAACCAAAGCTCTGATGTGCACTGCTAATAGCGCCTCAGCTTGCCAGTGTCTCCACCGCACAGCATATGCAGCGACACATATTTCTGCCTTGGCTAGAGCTCTCTGGGTGCATGTCAGCTCTGTAAAATGAAAATAACGATTCACAGACAATGAAGCGTCAACAACAAAATAACCCACTCCCTTCCCATTATATACTGCTGTATGAGTGAATAAGAGACAGCCAGGAGAGGCAGTGTGCTGTTGTGGTTGAAGCGCCTCGCTGTGTCCTTCCTTCCTCATGCCAGCTAAGCCAACTGTAGTCTGCTCTCTGCTATTAATTAAACCATTAAAACAGATTAATAAGCAAAGTGGGGTTCCAGTCTCGACAACATCTGATGACAATTAGGGAGGAGTGTGTTTTGGCATGATGACCCTGATGCCCTTTCCTTTAGTTCTCACTATGGGAACCCAACTTCTCCTGTTACTCTTGTTTTCACTTACTGACTTTTAAACATCAATCTGAATAACTTGAACTTTTCTATTACGGTACTTAAATGTCTTTGCTTCTTCTCTGAAAGTTAACTGACTCTGTGCTGGAAATATATAGAGAAAGAAAGAGTATTTCAGATTATAGGCGCTCATTGCTTTCCAGGGTGCTCAAAATTGGTTAATTTCAAGTCCCTCAATCCCTCCCACCTGTCTGCCTTGCAAAATGGGTAAGCTGTCTAAATGACTGAGGTTTAACACAGCAGTTACTTTCTGTAAACACAGACACACAAACCAGCCAGAGCATCTGCTAGCTGCTCTGCTCTCCAACAGTCACAGACGGCTTTAATCCTCTGTGAGTTTGGTGATTGCACATTCAGTAAAAATAACCCATTAACCCTTAACCTTACACACACATGACAAAAAACACCTGCATCACACTGCCACATGTTGCTTTGTAACTTAGAATTGTAAGGAATTAACAAATGGACATTTAGAAGAAAGAAATATGTGTTATTGGGTAACTGGTAAATGCATAAACTTGATAGCACTGTTGGATTGTTCTACCAATTTTGCAGCATAGCTAAAAGATCATTTCAAGGGCTTCACCTCATAAAGAAGAGCTGTAGCATAGATACTTCCAATATTTCTATCAGAGACTGACTACAAATTAACTTCCCATTTTACAATAATATTATAAAAGATATAATATCAGTGATTGAAAAAGGGGATATCTGTGACTGGTGGGCTGGAAAGCAGAGAGTGAATTGTTTGACATATCCTTGAGTCTTAATTAAAACCATGAAAACTCCATTAATTTCCTGTCATCGCTTTGGAGATTAACATCGAGTTGATGAGATTGTTTTGACTGAAAACACTATATTACGAGATTAGGAGGAGATGCTGACAAAACTCAAGGAAAGCTGACTGGAATGGTAAATGTCTGTGTCTGAAAAAAAGAAATGGCTAAAAGAAAAACCCTTCCAACATCACATATTTCCATCCACCCATTATTCATTCCTGTATTTCAGCCTGTTATGATTGTTTCTTTTTCTTTTGAGACATGAATTTATATAGTTCACATTAATAAGCAGAATAATCATATAAGCCTGAACTAACAGCTCATGGATCATTTTAATTAAACAAATAAGACATAATACAGTTTGTGTTAACATCTAATTACTATATGCCCGCACAACTGGTTATCATTAGGCCTACATACAAATTTTCACACAAGTCAAATTATCACTGCCGCTCTCTAAAAGTTATGTCAGTGCCCCCACAAAAGAATAATTCCCTAAACCTCAGTGCTGTAAATAACCAGTTGTAAGGAACACAAGGGTAAACGCTGAAACACCTTGGCAACCGGTGAAACAGATTCTTTGGTCCTGATATGTACGAAACCCAAGTTGGATGTTAAATGGGCTATATGCATTTTTCGGAAATTTTAACTCGCAACAGACACTTTTGGCTGAAAAACAGAAACGCACCTCCTTTCTGCTCATTCTTGCAGCACACGCTCGTAGTCTGACGTGGAGTTTCTGTTGGTGTCTGAGCTGTGCTGGGTCGCTCTGTGGATTCTCACAATCCATTGCGATTAAATATTTACTCCACTTGCGAGTTTAGGCTTATAGTTTACAACCGGTGGCGGCAGCGTGATATGAAACGTTTAACATGAACGCGCTTGACGTCACATCTGCAGACAGCGCGCAAAAAATCGGACCAGACAGAAACAAGGAAAAATTGTCTTCAGGCTTATAGATGCACCCACGGTGAGCCAACAAAGTGTCAGTATGCTCATCAAAAGATGTTTGAGTCATAAATGGTCAAATAAAACCGCTATTGTGACATTTATTTTGGGAAAAACCTTGCATTTAGGCTCTTTAAGTAATAAGAGCCACAGTTCAAGGTTGTTACTGTAGTTTGAAATGACAACAGCATTTTTGGTACATGTAGAAAAACCAATTAAATTCTTGTGTAAGCTGTGATTTAAAGAGGGAAACTGAATGTGAAGAACAAAATGTGATGTGTCCTACTGGGAGGCAGAGGGTCAAAGGTGAGCAAAGGCAAATGTGGTCCGGGACACACACAAAAAAAAAAGTGTCTCACTGCCCCCCCCAAAATGTCTCCCAGATATCATATCATACAGTATGTTCACTGATTCGAAAAGGTATCTGAAAATTAGTTGACTATAAAGATGGTTTCAGAGGCAGGTGAAGACGCTTACCTGTGCATTCATGCTGCAGACCCTTGCCGTAGTATCCCTTTTCACAGATGCAGTCATACTGTCCAGTGTGCGTCCCACACTTACAACTGGCCATGACGTCACAGCAGTCCTTCCCAGCCTCACACAGAGAAGAGCAACGTGACAGATCTTCCTGGATGTAGCTGCCTGTAGGCAGGTCTGAAGGCAAGAAATAAATACTGATTTATAGTAAGACCAAATTACAGTGCCTGGAAGTGACATAATTTTAGGTGTTAAGTTCACTGGAGTGTATGACACCATTTTAGCACAATTTCCCAGAAATCGGCTTTCATGGTGCACAATTATCGCAAATGAGTTATATAGAGCAAAAGTCTGGCAACGCTGCTAATATTAGGAACGGCAAGCTTAAACATATCCCTCTGGCAGTAAAGAAGTTTCACCCATCAGTGACAGACTTCTACAGAATTGCTGACAAAAAACGGTATTTGTGAGCAACAAAATGACAAACTGCAAAAATCCCCCTGTAGCAAACAGTTCACAAAAGAAACTCAGATAATTAAATGGATGTTGTGGCAGCACTGCAGGTAGCTATACTGGGGCTGTAACTTGGGTTTGAGCCTGGGGGAAAATATGTCTTTGATGCTTTGCCTTTTGGCTAAGGCATATATCAAATTTTACCTCTAGAAATCAGCCTACTCCTCTTAATCTTTTTAATTTTTTTTACTGTAATTGCAGGATGGCTGAAAAGTCCACAATGTTTCTGGCATCATTTCAGGATTCATGCGGCTCCACATCTTAAAAAAACAATGAGTGGCTGCTTTGAATCTGTTTATCGTATGCACTGGCTTTAATTTTCACAGCCTTTCCCTTGCCCTGTCTCGCTGACTTCTGCTACTGCTCCTCCATCTAGAATTTCAGGCTCTCTTTATGTAAACTTACACATTTAGTACCTGCAAACTTATGTGCATGATTTACAGCTCACTGTGCGCTTGGCACCGCATTCAACTGTGATGTTTTATGGTGATATTTAAAATTTTAAAACCATGAATGAATTCCTCTCTTAACCAAATTGTGGGAAGTCCCCTTCTTACTGTGGGAAAACGGCTTTGGTTTATTATGTAAGGAAGTAAGGTCTAATGGTGGCTGGCACTACAAAACAGAAAAGAGCATGTGAAATGTACGTTGTCAGATTATATGTGAAATATTATCTGCTTCCTTTCAAGTAAGTATTGAATCTTAACAGGGTCAAGAGCCTTGAGAATAAAAGAAATACTGCTGCAGGTCAAAATGTGATTATGGGAGCACACAGGCTTCAAAGACCCACAGAAAACACATGGCAGCTTCAGCCTCTATTTAACAAACTAGAAAGCACATTTCTACCAAAAGTTACCATTTTACAAATGTGGGTTCGCTTTTTAAGAAACTGAAAGGTCCCTCAAACCAAGTTATATGACAAAAAAAATCAATACTGTAAACAAAAAAATCAATGTCTGCAGTATACTTAGTTTAAATTGCATTTTTATAAACAGCAACAAGTATCAAAGTCAGATATTTCTTTGAAAACATGTCAGATTATGTGTTAGAGGATAATTGCTTATAAACATCTTAAAAGGTCAAGAACTGAGTAAAAAAAATCCATTGATTCTCTACTCAGGATTTTTAGAGGTTTAAAAAATCACAGTTTTGTGAGTATACTGTATAAGGAGAGCTAAAGCCAAACGTAACCCGACCACTGGAACATAATAAACAAACCTAGGAACCAGCAAGCTAGTTATTCAGCCTTCAGCATGGAGATTCACCTTTTCTTGTAACAGAGATTTATAAAACTTGGGCTCTCTACTTAAGTTGGACCCGAATGGTAAGAAAAAGTGGATTATGATTTAAAGAGCAAAGCTAAAATGAAGTGGCATCTCAGACCTGGCAACACAGCAGCTCAGAGAGTCAGATTTATGATCAGTGTACTGTATTCAGCGAGGAGTTAACAATTGTACTGCAACTGTTAAGAGTAATACTGTGACAATGTAATGTTATGTATTTACTGGAGTTACTACGCAACGTGGATCTGTTTTTGGAAGAATCAGCAGCACAGCACAGAAGTTTGAGGGATGCACACCTACTCAGAGAATCAAAGTTTCAAGAGAAACTACGGTCAGGGTACAGTGATTTGACTGTGAAATATCTAATACCTTTTCTGGGTGGTTTCATATAAAACCTTTTTCTTTTTGTTTACAGGAAGCTCTGCTTGACTCTGTGTTGCTGGTCTGAGATCTCTTCAAGTGGATGCTAAGAGCTGAGAACCCTGTTCATTTTCTGGGGATTTTAAGAATATTTGTCTGCGTGTTTCTTAGCACATTAAGTGATATATAAAAACTATAAAAACAAATTTATTTCTGCTTTACCTCAACTTATACTCACATATTTTACAGTAGAGATCAATCAGGACCCAAAATCTTTACAAATGAAAGGTACTGTCAAACTAAGATTGACCTTCTGACCAGAGTTGTTTTTTGGGGGTAAAATATCTCTGTTATTCTATTGTCATTTTATCTATTCAATCTGTTATACCAATTTCATTAGTCTTCAATGAGATCTGTGTTATCATCACCTTCGGAAAGTTGAGATTATGTCTTCTAAAGTTGGTATAAATAAACAAATGAAGAACTGCTACTATTATTAGTAAAACAGGACATCAGCCATGGCAATCTTCTTCACTCGTTCTTACCTTCATGCAG
Organism: Atherina boyeri; assembly: GCA_029874935.1. NCBI lineage: Eukaryota > Metazoa > Chordata > Actinopteri > Atheriniformes > Atherinidae > Atherina > Atherina boyeri. The sequence goes on along the minus strand of JAPMNP010527984.1, from coordinate 3,014 downwards.
TGCGCGACGAGCCAGGGCCTCAAACTCTGCAAAGTTGTGCACCAGGTAGCAGTGTTGGTCTTTGGGCTGTGAGGCCATGTCGTGGAGCTCCCTGATGTTTCCCTGCCAGATGCCCAGAGTGAAGATCTCAACGTCTCGCTCTCTCAAAGCTGCCGCCACTGGCCGAGGGTCTCCACCATTAGAGTAGCCATCAGTGATGAGGAAAATGACCTTGGTTGCATTACCACGGGAGTGACGAAGTATTTGCTGTAAGAAAAGAAGAAAATAAATAGTGATGTAGCATTTTTTTAACACTTGTTTGATGTTGGAGGATGTTTGATAAGGACTTTTCAGTGTAGTCATAAAGTATGGTAGTTGAGTCTGAACTTGATAGTTTTATTTTGAGGTGACTTTATGCTATATTTTTCTTTTTTTTTGCCTCTCTGAAATTAATCTTCTCATTTCTCATTTCTCAGTGGATGAACCTTGTAACAGACACTACACTTGTCAGAAATCACATTAAACACACTCATCCCATGCATTGGCGTGTATATCAACATGCTACCATGTTACCAACAGCCCCAGCTTTAGTGACATAACTAAACTGAATAATGAAAAACATCATAAAAGACCACAAAACACAGCCCCCAATTCTAGAGTTCCGAAAAAGCCCAGACCAGCAAGACAGTCAACAACAAAAGGAAGAGGAAAAAAGACAAAAAAAGGAGAAAAGGCTCTACATTTGTAATTATTTCTGCTGCAGACCGTGCAGCTCCTTGCCAATTGTCTAAAGCCACCAGAGAACACTAAGCACAAAGGCGGAGCTGCTGTGTACGCCCCAGACACCAGCAACATTTCTCAAACTAACTTTAGCCAGCGTTTACAATCCAACACATGCAATTAGAAAGGACATTAAACTCAAAGAAACATATCTTTATATTCTCTAGCATCTAGGGAAAAAAAATCCAACAGGACCATCTGGTAGGTTTTTTTTGTAGAAAATGACCCAAAGGGGTCTTGGTTTGCTGTAATGGTGCTTTAAGGGAGCTTAAAATGACTTGTAGGGAGAAAGAAAAAAAAGCTTGAGTAACCTTGTAGATGGGCAAGGAACGACTGAAAGTGTGAGGAAACAAAAAGAGCCAAGATGAAGTCAGTAAGACAAATATCCACTGACTTACTTAAAGCCAGACAGGTCATGGCACACCATGAGAAAATCAAGCCGAAACAAAGAAAGTGTGTCAGGGAGGAGTCTCTTTCTTTATTCTTAATCCAAGCAGGACATAATAGCTTCACATGACAGAATATTAGAGGTGAAGAGAGAGGAGACATGAGAGGGTGTGACCGCAGAGGGAGGGAAGCAGAGCAATAGGGAAAGCTCTGGTCTTTATTGTCTAATTGGCTAAACTTCAAGCAGCTTTGGCAGAAGCGGTGTAATTACAGAGCCCATGAAGCAAAAGGGTAAGTGAAGAAAAGGAGGATGGAGAGAGAATAAAAGAGAGGGAGAGACTAGTTTCTCTGATTCTCAAAGCTCCAGGGTGCTTGCTGCTCCGTTTCTCAGTCTGAGGAGGCTGCCTACGCCCACTCCCAGCTGTCAGTACACCCTGTCAGGCTGCTACGCTCCCTGGTCCTCCTTGAATCTGAGTACCAGCTGTCAGCATGGTTATGTTTGTATTTAAGTTTTGACTTTTAGTTTTCAATTGTAGATGGAGGAACACGCAAAAAAAAAATCCACATTAGTTGGCTACTTCTTTTACATCTTTCATCAGGCGTCTACTCAAAAATTGTGTTGGGCCACAGTGGCTTCTCTGTTAGCCTTGAGTCAGTGGCTAGTGTGGGACACTGTGGATATGCCACCAAACAGAGCATATGCATGCATAGCCACTAATAATAGCCTCCCGAATAGCCTCCGCATATTTTAGGTCAGAGTATTAACATAAAGGCGACCGCAGGAGCCAGTGTGTGGGAAGGCGATGCCCTTTACAGAGACTCTCAGCATGCACCTTATCAATCATGGCACATAGAAGAGAAAGCGGCAAATCTCGTACGCTGCTTATGGTGACATAAAATATATAACTGCATGCATTTTCACTCAACCAGATCATTTACATTCCATTGTTAAAGAAGGGAATAAAATATTTTAAAAAAAGACAAAAACATTTTACAGTGAATGGGAGGAAAAGGGAAAATGGAAAGAGATAAAAAAATGCCATTTAACTTTCAAAGATTTAGCTCACAAGTTGTAAAAGTTATGACAAATAAAAGTAATTTATTGTCTAACTGCAACTTTTGAATTGTTATTCCTTCCTAAGCCATGTAAAACCCTTCGTAAAAAGTGGTGAGATCATTTTGCTTAGTCATTTCTAAAAAGAATTACTTTTGCAACAACTGCATTAAAATAATGTCATTTTCATTCAAAAAACTCAACCAGAAAAACACTGACTAGCATTACAAAAGAAGTCTAAGATGTTTAGGTCTGCTAGTTTGATTCAATACAAAGGCTCTATTAAAGTCTAGACATTGTAAATAACTATAATTGAAAGCCAATGGCTACAAAAGCAACATTCCTCATATTTTACATGCTTTTTACACACCCTAAAGCTTGCCTATGTTGTGCATCCCATACATCTGCTCAATTACATGTCTAACAGACCCTTGAATGTACAGCATGGCTCCAAAGAAGACATAATCAGTAGGCAGCAATGGGACAGTTTTAGTGTATCTGGTTTCGGGCCAATGATACCTGTCAAGGCAGTCCGGGGACGAACAGGCCTAGAGGGGATTGTGGTAAGAGAATCTACCTCTAGTTCAAAATATGTTCAACTTTGGCAAGAAGCAACAGGGAGATGAGCAGCCCATATGCAGAGCCAATAATGTTTTATACAGGAAAATAACACGGTTTAGGTTCAGTTAGTTTAAATCTCTGTTTAGTTATTGTTAGCCATTTTTGTTTCCCCTGTGTCAGGGGAGTTTTTCCTCACCACTGTTGCTACATGCTTGCTCAGTTTAAGGGGTTGCTGAAGTCACTGGCAAGGCTT
>JAPMNP010526717.1:0-12718 GCA_029874935.1 Atherina boyeri | reverse complement strand
GCTCGTACCGGGGTCCCAAAACGCATCGCAGGACGCGGGTCTTTTTGACCCACTAAGGGCCCACGAGGGTTAAAGACCTGTGAGGAGAAATTTGGCGAAACTTGAGTAAGATTCAGTGTATCTATTAAATTTAACTTCTAATATCATTCGAAACCCCCCTTTAATAAATAAAAAAGGTATTTCCAAACAAGCAGGTGACAATGTCGGTATTAGTGTACACAGATGAACAACACAGTGACAAATATGCTTGGCCTCAGAAAGGCCCGAAGAGGAAAAAGTAAAGTGTGTTTGTGTGTGAGAGGACTAAGGAGATGGAGAGACCATCAGCAGCTAAATCAAGTCAAGATGCTCGACTCAAAACTTTCTCATTTCATCATGCCCAACTTGCCACATGGGACTTGATCAGTATTCAGCCCACGTATGACACAACACATTTGTTATAAACAAGTACAAACTCAAGTTCTCCTTCCAAATGTATTTGTTTCCCCACAGAGGATCCCTGCAGTGTTACTGATTGACTGCTAGAAGGCAACTGTCCAGGCCTGTTTGCTGGCGAGCTGAATAGCTAAACAGCAGGACAAAGAAATTAAACTGTTTCTCAGGTGACGTAAAGTCATAATATTACACTTCCAATTCAAGTCAGTTTTGTTAAGATGATTATACATCAAAACTGATAAATGATAAGGTACATCCGAATAGATGCAGGATATTTCACGAAAGTTTGTGAACTATAAAAAAAAACAAAGTGATGAGATTGTAAATGTGAGTTTTAGGGGTACACCGTGCTTTTAATTAAGATATGTTATTTCTAGTCAAAAATAACATCTGCTTTTCTCAAGTAGCCTGATGGGAAGCAATCTTCTGCCACAACACACTGGCAGGGCATTTCTGGTCCTGGGTGTTCAAAAGTCCAAAGAGAAAATCCGGAGCTTATGCTCGCCCATCTTATAGTGAGCATCCTTCAAAGATAACTGCAGGAAACAGGAAAAGAAAAGAAGCCAAAGATAACAGCAAAAAAAACAAACAAAAAAAAAACTTGAAATTTCTGCAACTTGTTAGACTTGTTGCTAATGTTCCCACAGAAAGTGCTTAAGAATGGGGTTAATAAGACACAGAGCAGGGAATGATCTTTAAAAAAGAAAGACATGATAACGTGTCTAAAATTTTAAAAAACATGACCTGGAAGCTCAACAGCATTCTTGCGACATGTTTTTTTAAGCAAATGAGGCAAAAGTACAAGATTTATGAAATAATTTGCTGTACCAATGGTTCTTGAACATCAACAGTTCTTCCTTAAAACTTTGAGAAAACACATGTGAGTTAAAAAGGACATAAACTGGTTGTGTGTGATTACGGTAGATTAATCAGATTATCTTTATCATTTTGACTGAGATCAAAGTCTGCACAGGGGTACAGTGGTTGCTGTTGTCACATTACAGCATCATTATCACATGTGGTTGGCTGAGACTTTCAAACTTTTGGGACAGCAATTACGCCATCATACTGTACACTCATTCTCAATAGTGTTTGAATTAGACTTCAATAATTTCTTACACGAAAGGGAAGGAGACTGAGAACCGATTGTGTTATTTAGTGAATGCACAATGGGGTTGCCATGACTCCATCTTTGACCAACTTAAAACCACTTTTTGCAAGCTTTTTAATGGGAAACATCTGGTACTGTCCAAAACACAACATAATTACGAAAACCAGATGGTGCAAAGCATGGTCACTTGAACAGCAACGTTTCATTGTTCCAGCGGATTGGCAATGACGCATCCCTCGCTGCTTCTTCCAATTCATGTTGGCCGCATAGCGTGTGATTATTTCTTTTATTGTAAAGGACTAATTCAATTTTGTGAAAACGCATGCGTACATTTCATGTGATGAGGTAATTTCTTAAAATCTGCACATGACCGCAAGCTTTAAATCTTGAAATGTATGATGATTAATAAAGGGTAAAAGCTGAATAACCTCCGCACCTGTCACCAGAGGAGAGAGTAAAGAAATGATGGACGAGAAGAGCCCTTTTCTGTACAATTCTATCACTCTCTTATCACCAAAGAGATGTGATGATGGTTTGTATTTAATCTAAAAATCCTATCACTCCATCATTGAATTTGATGAAACTCTCTACAGAGAAAAATTCAGCAGGGACAAACAGGAAATTACTCGATCAAGCTTAGCTTTCCTCAGCTAATTATCGAGGTCTGGAAACAATATATAGTTATGCAGTGCAGCGCCTGAACAAAAACAAACGCACCTGTTTACCAGAATCTAATGTGTCACCTGTTATTTCAGAGCAGGTATAGCAGTCAGTCACAGCACAATAGTCTCCATAATTAGTCTCTGAAGAACAACAACAGATGGAGGAAGTGATAAATGGAGAATGAAGAAAAGACAAACTAGGCAGGCAGACAGACAGAGGAGGATACCCAGAATAAATGCAGCCTGATGCCCCGCTGCCAAACACAAATGGCTTTTGATTGTGTGATTTGATGCCAGTACTGTATTATGTGTATGTGTGTACTGGATTGGCAGTTATGGGAAATGGTTTGCTCTGATAATTTCCTCCCTCAAACATGCAGATCACCACTGTACTGTAAGAACTTTGAAATAACACATAACAAAGATAAAGATACAAACCTTTAGATGCATACTTCAGGATCAGAATCTAAAACTAATGCCATAAAATGTCCAGTTGTGTACATAGGTTCACAATGAAGCTAACATAAAATCATTTAATGGCTCTTAATTCCTGCAGACCTGAAGAAGACTGTTCACTTAATTCTTTTTTGGCATTTGACACATAAAGAGATAGTTTACATGAGTGAAGGGAAACTCAAACTGCTTTAGACCATGACTGCTTCTCTTTGGCTCACTATGATTTTGTCTTCTTTGCTTATTTTTTCTTCTGGGGAAAGTTTATATTTGTCTTTTCTAGATGTGAATCTTTTATTTGCTTTAATCTCTTTTGTTGGACATTTATGTGAAATATGAAAAATTGCTTTCTGCCTTGATACTTTAACAAGTGGTTTAACGATAGATCAATCTACACCTATTCAATGATCAATAAATCAAGAGTATCATTCCATATTGAACTGATATAGACATAATTAAAAAAGAACCTATGGCATTGTTTACATTTGCTCTGTTCTAACAGCAAACATATCTTGTCTCAGTTTTGATGATACATATATCCAATGATGTGGTGTGCAACATCATCAGATTGCACTAATTTGTTAATTATAACAAAGTTCTAAAATATTTGATTTAATATTGGGATAAAGGTTAATACTATCTTGCTTTAATATATGCAAGTAGAAATGTATTCTTTCACTTTATAATTTCTTGTATGTGACGTGAACATTAAAAGGCAGAATACGTAAGGTTTTCAATATAAATTTATGTCAAATAAAACTAAAACCATAACTAGAGAGTTAAAAACATGTAGTTTCTAATCAATCCATATGTAATATTCTATTTAATTACAAAGTTATTAATCCCTTCTTCTTTATTTTTACGGTGCAGAAAACTTGTAGTACCTTTTTTCACCAGTAGAATAAGTATAAACCAATTTATCTGCACTCTGGTTAGCATTTGAAAGGATTCACCTTGCCAGTCTTTACGTGGAAGAAAAAGACCCAAGCTTGCAGAGACATTTAGACTAATCAACCTTTGCTAGTTTATCGATAGAAAACATGGATGAGGCCGCTTCAAAGCGACCAACATCACCGTCAGAGTCACAGAAGCTCGTTACTGCCACCTGGTGTTAGGAAGAATAGTCAAAGAATCGCCTTGAGACGTACAACTTCTGCCTTTAAAGCTCAAAATATAGTCAACTTTTGTTAAAAAGAAAAGCATTTTTTTTTAATTAAATGTCTGATTGAGCTCAGGTAACAAAAAATGTTGCGTTTTGTGATTTGATATAAATGGAAGAGGTTATTTTAAATTAAGGTGCAATATTGTTTGATATAGATCAACAACGCCTGAATCAAACCAAACAAAAATCATGTCATGACAGAATAAGTGATATCTTCAAACATCAAGTCGTCATCTACTTAAATTGATTTACAACTATTTCAAGATTAAACTTGTGATTTACACTCCCTAGCTTTAATGTCTTCCTTGGCCAACTTGCATGTTTCCCTTTAACAACCATCCCATTTTGTTTGTACTCACTTTACATTCAAAAAGCATCTGAGTGGGAACAACAACATCTTATGACAGACTCCAAGTTGAATTACCTTCGTGATGGAGTTTCAAAATCCTTTGCATTGTTTCAAGTGACAGCGCTCTTGTTGGAGCCATGTTTCCTGTGAATCAGCCAGCTGCAACAGCTCATTAGGTCTGCAAGCACTTTTTTTAACTGCAGACTAATTTACATATATAGAGATGTGCATGTATTTGTTTTAGACATACAGATTACAAGGGGATGCTGTATTTATATCCCTCCTGATTGTGTGATTTCATATTTGTTTTCCTTTTTCCACTGAGATGGTTAAACAGTTGTCATACAGCAATCTATTAATTACTCTATGTTTTGATGTATGTTTAAAATGGCTTCATATCATACCTACAATCTGTTTTCCCCCCACACTAATCCAAGAATGCTTATTTTACATTCTTGCCTAAGGTTGCATATTTTCTTCCTCTATTTTCTGTTCTCTTTATCTCACCTGAAAGAGGTGGTGTAAGTCATACGACTTACATGCAAGAGACAGCGGTACCATTGTAACATTATTTTAAGACGTACTTTTCTTTTTTTAAGACTTCCTGTTGTTTTCAGTTGCCGTTGGGTTAGGTTTGGGTAACAATGCTGCTCAGTTAGGTTTAACATAAGATAAGATAAGATAGACCATTTCACGTTAACCCTTTAATGCTTTGTTTATCAGTATTGGCAAGTGATGAGTCCTTACCCTAAACCCCCAAAACTTTACAGTCTCCACATTTAAAATCTTTTAACATAATACTAGTTTATCATATTTTCCTCTGTATTAAGTCACATTTTTCAAATATCTTTTTCCGAAATGGCTTTAAGAGCAGCAAGTCAGTGTTGCTGAAGTCTTCCAGGCAACAGATACTTAACATGTATTAAATCCTATACTATCAGAGTTAGAGAAATCATCTCAATGTCGTCTGGGAGAGTAATTTTCGATCAACCATTTTTGAGATGATCAACACTACAGTGAAATCTATAGGTGAAAAAATTATCAACTGAGTGTTAATCAGCAGAGTCAGAGCTGAGAAATGTCCTCTATTTGCATTCAGGGAGGGGTTGAAAGTCTTCAGGGGACACATTTATATTCACAGTGATGTCTCAGTTTATACACCCCCTGTAAATACAACCATATGTTGCACTGGATGAGACCCATAAAACAAAGCTCGTTAACGAGTCTCCTCTCTCTCTCTCACACACACACACACACACACACTCACACACACACACACACACACTCATACACATGTATAATCCTGCACAAAGGAACAGAAATTGTAAACTTATAAAACCCTTGCATGCTGGTCACTTGCATGCACAAACATGTACAAGACATGACCTCAGGACAAGATTGTGAGTATAAACATGGAAAAGTAATTTCAGATAGGGAAAATGATTTAATACTTAAAAAAAAGGCGAGACCTGTGAATGCAAAAATGGGTTTTTACAACAATTTACCATTCAAACAACCAAAGGCATACATATATCAGATTGTAGTAAACAGTGTAATTGTAGGACAGATAGTATCTTTAAATGTAACAAATATAATTTTATGTTGACCGAATGCAGTCTTTGGCTCGTCATCAATCAACTAATTTGCTGGGAGATTATTATCATCAAGTTGTTATCATTTCTAATAACAAATACATAGTTGTTAACTCTTTATTCCAGAGGAAAATTCTATATGTGGAAGACAGGGAAATATAGAGGACGTCCTTAACTGGGTTTGTACAGCTGAGTGTGTGTTGTCAGTGTCAACAAGAAAATGTGTGTAAGATGGTGCTTACAGTCACTGAACTATAAATCAGTGAAGGTCAATCAATGAAACATTTTTGTACTTAGCACCCATTTAAGTGGCGATTAAGAGATCCACCTGCCTGTATGAGCATCGCTGTGGAGGTAAATCTTCCTCTCAGAGATATCAGTGGCGTGCAGGTCAATAAATCACAGCTGCACACTGTAACAGTGATGTACTAAAAGTTGTATATGTCCGATTCTTTCGTTAGCTATCTTACTTTTTGTGACCACACCCTCCAGCCTGATGATGTTCGGGTGGTCGAACTGGCCCATAATCGATGCCTCCCGCAGAAAGTCCCTCCGCTGACGCTCCACGTATCCTCCTTTCAGGGTCTTTATTGCCACTGAGATCTCTTTCTTTCCTGGTGTTCTAAGACGACCGCTGCACACTTCGCCAAATTCACCTGGAATACACACAAACATACCCATGTCTCTCACACATTAGAAGATATTACTTTGACTTCTATTTATTTCCCAAAGACTTACTCTAATCATAAATATATTTGCAACCCTAATTTGAATGTAACTTCATCTGAAACCTATATAAGCTTTCAATCCAAGCTTAAAGTGATTTTTGTAACAGATATTTTTTTTGCCACCCACGAGGAAGAGCAAGCGTTGGCTTCACACATATACATATATATAAGCATGTGGCACAAAAATATAGTAAGGCTTCTTATCAATTAACTCCAAACGATCAGCAGGTATTGCAGCAAACCACCTGGGGGCAGTGTTGCAATTCTCATCTAAACTCCAGCATTATAGTCTCTTCACTGATGAGTTAAACTTCACAAAATTATTTCCTGACACCTACCAAAAAAAGCATTGAATATATTCTAACGCCTTCTTTTGTTCTCTAAATCTATTTAAGTTTTAATATTCCAACAGTGCATCATGAAAAAATGGCTGCGAAATGCAGGGAGATGGAAAAAAGCGTCCTTTTGAGTGTGTACAAAGCAGTCGAGGAGGTTCACTGCAGTCAAATGGACAAAATGAAAGTGGATCATCTCATATGCACATTTAAAGCTATTGTTATCATGGCTGCTGTGAAATGGCCCTCTTCTGCCCACAGGCAGACATGGTGATTCAGTGAGACACAGGTGGATGAGTGTGCAGCAGTGTGTGCAGGATTGTGTGCGTACCAGCTCCGATCACCCTCTCAATGCGGATTCTGGATGGGTCAATCTCCTTGGTGAATTCATGTACGGCCTGTGTGGGATCCTCATATGTATCAGGGTCCACGTACGTCTTTATACCTGGGAAAGGGACTTTGGACAGAAAATTACACAGCTGAGTGTGCATGTATTTTAAAACCCTGAAAAGACTTCAGGTTAAATTTGTTTTCAGCATTTATTGGATCAAACAAAATCATATATTTGTAGCAACAATAATTTGGCCCCTTTTGAGACAAACTGTTGAAATCAACTTTTCCCAAATGCTCTCAATCATGATTTGGGAGACAACCAGCGATGTGGCTCGATATCAGAAGCAGTCGGGTATTGCCGAGTGCTGAGGCCGTCTTTTAACTTGCGTCAAGTTTTTAGCTACTATTCTATTCAACCATCCACCCTGCTGAAGTGTCCTTGAGCAAGCTGGTGAATCTGTAACAAGCTTCTGCTGTTCTTTACATTGACCTCGACCTCTCAGTGGAGGTGAGGGGGAGGGGGGAGGGGGGGGGACTGGACAGAAGCTGTTCTCGTACAGGGATCGATACAGTATCACAAAACCAAAAATAACTATCAGCTGTCTCTGATGCGTGAAGCGACACAGACTGTTCTCTGCTCAGCATCACACTCGGTGCTGGAGCAGGACACGGGGAACGTTGTCGAGGGGTTGGAGGGTCCATCGCTTTAACACTGAGCGCACGCTTGGTTACAAGGTGCATTTTTGTGTTTTAATCTTGAATTTCAGAAACCTTCATGGCACCTTGAAAGACTAATTTTAAACATCTTTTCATCTTTTCTCTCACCTTTTTTTCTCTGTATCTTGCTCTCTGGCCTCAAATCAACTGTCCTCTTAAAACATTCCTCATTTCTCTTTGTCCTCTCCGCTATTGCCGTTCAGCCCGGCTGCCCTCATCCTCATTTCTCTCTCCTTTTGTCTCCCCTTTGCAATTTTCCCTCACCTCACTGCACTCCCATCTTTATCTTTCTGCTCACTTTCGAACATCTTTCTCTTTCTTTCATCACCGCACAACAATCACTGCAGTTTTTTTTGTTTTTTTGTTTTCATGGCCGGAATGAAATGTTGGGTATTAAAGACAAAACGTAGCAAAAGAGGCAAAAGAGTGCAGAGGCAGGCAGCTAAGGGATGCAGCTATGCAACCAGATTTAAAAACACAAAAACAATCAACTTGTGCAGAACATCAAATAAAACCTGAAAGGTAGGGAGGAGGAAGAGCTAAATGGGAGAGACAGAAAGATGAACGAGCATGGCAGCTAGGAGCATTTCGCTATTTGTCTGATACCACACTTCAAAGCAATATCTAACAAACACAGAAAGACTTCTTTATTATGAATATTTGACAGTAGCAAGGTGGCATTTTCAGATTCCGTAAAAACTTGTGCTAAAGTCCAAGGAGTGCACAAAAATCACAATCAGAAAATTGTACACTGAATTCAGTGTATTGAAAAGAGCAGGTGGCTAGCTGCTAGTTGCTAAGTGGGATTCTCTGAGTGTCTGCGAGTATCCTATCTCTTTTTTAGCAAAGACACATTTTCGCAAAGTAAAAAAACTGCAAAAATGATGCAGTTTTTATTAAAAAATATCACATTTAGCAGTCAAACTTACTGTAGAAATAAAGTATCTGAAACAACAGAGGTATTCAGATGGGACTCACCATGTCCATTCTGATAATCGGTCTGTCGTTTGTCTTCTGAGGTCATCTTTGCCTTGAAGTACCACTGACACCTGGAAAACAGTTTGTAAGGTAAAAATTTAACATCTGTGTTAAAGACTGACGTTTCATTTAGGAAAAGGAGTTTTGTATAGTTCTCCTTTTGTGTCAGGGCGTCTGGAACCTGGAACACCGTCCTTACAGAACTCAGGAACATCTCATCCATGAAAACTTTCCCCAAATCAGTCAAAAGGATAACAATCAAACTTGCACTCACATTTGGACTCAGTCTTTTCACCCTGTACTCTGTATATATTAACAGAGATTATATTTGTTTATCATATATATTTATTGCATGACTGCTTCACTTTTGTCTGTTTTTCTAAAGAACTATTGTTTATCTAATAATCCTTGCACGTATGTTGTTTCTATCTATGTGTTTGATCATGTTTCTTAGATCAACCTGCTGTGGGACTACAGATGTAAATTATCCCGCAGAACTAAATCTGGCATATTTACATGGTGAACCTCACATCAATTATTATGCATTGTGCCATTTTGAATAGAGAAAAAAAAAGAAAAGCTAGCTGACAATAAAATGACCTTTTCATTCTTTAAACTTGAGTTGCCACTTGCGGGGGGTGACAAAAGAACTAATTATACTGGAACAGTGTATTGGGATTGCCATAAAACCTGGAACTGTAAATATTAGTGGGAGTCTGCAACCAAACAGCAGCCACTTCAGCTGGAGGTGGTAATTATAGGATAACGGCACATTGCTTTAGAAAAATCACAAATGTGTACACTTACTCCTTCTTAGACTCCTTTAGTAACAACATTAGATTGTCACTCAGTGAAATGATAATGTGTGATGTGAGAGCAGCATAATTATGCAATAGAAGGAAAACATACTTCCTCTTTCAGGAGTTATGTAGTCTTCTTTTAAACAATGTTAGAAGGACCCTCAATGACAGCGGTATTCTTAATATTTCACATCTCTTTGTAGATAATGCTAAAATATAGCTAAAATATACATTTGGTCTACTTAACACAATAAAAACATGTAAAATGCACAATTGTCTTTTATGATATTGCAGCCCAGTTAGGCATGCATATACTTAGATATATTAAGAGGAAATAGAGAGAAAAGAAAGCTAGACATGAATCAGGCCATGAGAATGATTGAGATTTTTTTTATTTTAACCTCAAAGATCAATATGTTACATTTCTAACAGCGATACATCTCCAAATAATTCATTCATTGCTCTACTTTTCTGGTAAAACTATGACACTGAACAGGTTCAAACATACTAAAATGAGAATAGGGATACGATGTTGATCACTGAAGCTTATCATCTAAAAAGAAAATGTTCACAAAGCCAAACTGCCATGGCCTTGAGTCAGGTTAGACTTTCTGCCAAAAAACTAAAATACAGTTCGAGCTAGAGCTAAAAGACTTGTACACATTGATTCAACATTCTTAGAAAATGAAAAAAAGAGCATCTGAGACGTACACATGAATCCTCACCTTAAAGGGAAGCTCACAAAGAGACCGACATGATTTCTAGACAAACTTTCATTGAAAATATATAATCATGTAAAAGCTGTCTCGTCCTCCTGTGTGTGAGAGTTGCGGGTGTTTATCTGGGTGCCGACAGACTGAGAGGCAGACGATGACGAATAAAAAGCTGCTGGCAAGAAAGTCTGAAAAGCCGAGAGATTAGCAGACAGCATCTGTAAAAGACCATGAAGACTTTATCCAAATAGATTCCTGGTATTCACTTTGAAAATAAAGAAAACATGAAGCCGTCTGTCGGAATTTCACTCTGAACTGAAACACCGTTTGAACAAAACTGTCAGATTGTCAGATATTAAGGCAACTGTGGAGATGTGCATTTGTAATTTGATGATGATCAGGCAAGCTTTTCTTATGACCCTTGACTTATGAATTTGGACTTTTTTCTTCTCCACCTATTCTTTTCCAGAGTGATATTTTTGCTTTCTGGGTTGTTTTCTTGCCGCTTTTTGCTAGGAAGAAAACATCTTGTTACAAGATTCAGCTTGACAATGTAACCGACCCCCATCACTATGTTTTACAAACCAAAATGAAATAATTTTTTTTCTCCAAGCATAATGTTTCCTATTCAAGCCTAAAACTGTTTAATTTGGTCTCTTCTGCACTACTGACATTAGATGGAGAAAACAAACTATGTTGTTTCTGGTGCAGCGATGTTGGCATTTTCCCAGTCCATAAAATGGTTGAACATCAGCTGATAATTACATCACCCTCCATCTAGTGACGCCTCTGATGAAGACGAAAGGGTTACCGTCGAAACATGTCAGGTATGTGGAATAGATCACATGTCTGATACAAAAGAAAACGAGAGGGTCACAGCCAGGTTCACTCCAAACTCTTTTTTTCTCTCTTGGGTGCTCCTGAGGATTGTCAGCTCTGCCCTCTGGCCGAGACCAGGGGATGTTCTTTGTCATGTCACTGGACGGGCGTAGCAGTTGACTGCTTAGTGTGTCTCTTTCTTTTTTCTCTGCTCTCCTCCTCACTTTGTTTTTTGTGTTCATACTTAATCTTTCTTTGTTTTCCTCTATCCGGTCCGACAATATTATCTAAACGAAATTTGTAAACAAGCATTAAAAATAAAATAAAATCTCAACTATTATTTTCAAGAGGAGCCTTATATTCATAATGCTTTCCTTGGCAAAGCAAATCTGCTCAGCACAACATGGCAGACAGACCACCATTCTGCTTGCAACGATGCTGGACAGGACAAGAGGAAACAAAAAAGAAAATGAGAACTTTCTAAGAACATAGACACTATGAACACATTTGGATTAACACAGCTAAATGTGTTGGAGGTGCCCCTAAAAACTCTTGTTTTCACGATCCAAGAGCTGCCTGGTGTGTGCCCGTCACAGAAGACTAGCTCTAGACTGATAAACAAACATATCAGAATGAGATTCTGGAGCCAGTGGGGATTCTACATCTCCAGAATCGACCAAACTCCATCCTCCAGGATGACAAAGCTCAGAGCCAGGATCATCACAGAGTACCTCCAGAATTTGGCCTGCTGTGAGGTCAGACCATAATCCAATTGAACATGTGCGGGATCGGCTTGGTTGGGCCATTTGTGCTTGAGTGACCAACAACACCACGCTGGCTGACCTTCAACAAGTCCTGTTTGAGGAATGGGATGCCAGCCCACAGCAAAATGTGACCAGGCTGGAGACCAGCATGAGGAGGTGTCAAGCTATTGTGGCTGCATATGGATCATCCAAACATTGCTGACAGTGTAAAATGAATAAAGTGGCCATATGGCTTCCGGCTTGTTTGTGTTGCCCTGCTCCTCACGTTTCTGACCAATAAGGCAATACTTCTTGGAGTCCCCGCAAGAAGAAAGTTCTGCACTACTGAAGGGTCAAGGACAAGCCGCAAGCTGTCCACGAGAACAAAATGACGTCATTTTGTTCTTGTTGCCCCGAGAGCAAAAACAAAGTTCTCGCTTCTTGTGGAGTATATAAAGGCCTTAAAACTCAGGTTGGTTTTGTTATGCCCTCGTTCCGTTGGTTTTCCTTCGTTCATTGCTATATCCTCATTGTCATTGGTGTCAGTCTGTTGGTCAGCTGTCTAGTTGTCCTTTTTCTGTTTATTTTAAAAATTAAAAGACTAAACAAAAGCTAATGTCTTACGGTTATGGCATCCACCAGACTGCTGCATTTTGTCCTCCTTCAACACAAGCCACAGTATATATAGGATCCATAAGATTATAAGTAGAAAAAACTGGTAACACTTTACAATAAGGTACACAAAAAATGCTTAGTTACTAGGGAACTAACCATTAGTTCCTGATTAG
>JAPMNP010526342.1:0-11914 GCA_029874935.1 Atherina boyeri | reverse complement strand
TCCATAATCTCTTCAAATTAAACAGTTTTACATTTCCATCAACAACTCACCTGTCCTTCCCTTCCCTCAGGTAAAGAGTCTGGGTGTTGTCCTCAATAACATGCGCTCTTTTCACTCCCACATTATGCATATTACCCAGTCTACATACTTTAATCTGCGGAACATATCCCGTCTCTGCGCCTCTCTCACCCCCCACACCACTGCCATCCTCATCCACAGTATAGTTACCTCTAGGGACTGGACGAAATATCGTTTGGCGAAATATTGCGATACAAAACGTGACGATATGAATCGAGTTTGAAAAAACTGGATTTTTTTTATTTATAAAATTTTCAAAGTTTTAAATTTTAATTTAGATGTGTTAGTTTTTCTAAGGAAGAATCAATCCTAGCCATGACTTAAGAGAGGCTGAGATAACATAACCTAGAGTTAGAGCAGCACCAAGGGAGGGTTCTTGTTTGTGTTTCCCTGGCAACTTTTTTTTTATATCGTATCGTGCCATAACGTATCGTGACCGTGGGTCACGATACGTTCGAGGTGCATCGTATCGTCAGTTTAAGTGTATCGTCCCATCCGTAGTTGGGATGCAAACTGCAAACTGCAGCTCCTCCAAAACTTTGCAGCACATCATCATCACCCAGACCCCCTCCACTCACCACATCACCCCCATCCTACAACAACTCCACTGGCTTCCCAAAAAACAGAAAATAAACTTCAAAATACTTCTCATTACATTTAAAGCACTTCATAATCTGGCTCCACCATACACATCTGATCTACGAGCCTTCCACCGCTCTGCTTCCCATCTCAGGAATCCCCTCCTCCCTGATCTCCGTACCATCGACTCTCTCCCTCTCTTTAAATCAAGACTGAAAACTTGCTTGTTTAGACAGTACTTCACTATATAGTTTCTCACTCAACACCTCAATGTTTTACTCACTTGTACTGTATTAATATTACTGTTGTTCATGTTTAAAATTGTTCCTGTGTACAGTGTCTTTGGGTGTTTTGAAAGGCGCTTTAAAATAAAATGTATTATTATTTTATAAATTGCCACATACATAGCACACACACTCATTCATTTGAAAATATACAAGCATGACTTTGTTTGTACATGACAAGAAGGTGACAAACCTGGTTAATGGAATTGGCAGTACAAGATGCAAGGCCTGTTCCCAGAGAAGACACAAAAAACAGGATGGGGTCAAACGGCACTGGAGCCATTGCAAAGCCTGCTGCTGCACTTGTAACCACCAAAGCTGAAATGAAACAAAAATAATATAAAAACTTCTGATTTTTTTTTCTAGATGTGCCTTCATGCACTTTTTTCTAAATTTACACCAAGGGCTGTTGCAATAGTAACAAATTACCTAAAGTGCAGCCTTAACAGAACACAGAAGAATGTTAAAATCAGATAAGTAAATTTCCTCAAAGTTGCAGACCCATTCACACTTATTCTATTGATTGAAGAAAAAAAATAGGATTTCTTGAACTATAACCAAAGGAAAACATTCTGGTGATAAAAATAGACATTTTTTCTGTAGAGCTCTTAAAACACTTTAAACACAAAATGCACAATGCACAAATGGGTAGTTTCGCATTTCATAATTTTCATCCCGGGGAAAAACAGTGTTTGCACAGGGTGACCAAATCTAAACTCGCCAGGACATCAAATTATTTTCCTAACAACAGCCTTTGAGCCTCTATGCATTTGGTACAGTTGAAAGAAATTTGCTACAATTACAAATGCTCTTGACTGCTATGCTCATTTTAGACATTAAGAGGTATGATCCAAGTTACAGGGGAGTTCTGTATATCTAAATAAGCAATGTCAGGTACTGTCAGCTGCTGCTGTTCCTTTACTACACATATTCTTTATTTCAAACAGCAGAGATCTGGCATGTTTATTGTTTGCACACACTAGTTCAAAATGGACACTTTATAAATAATCTCCATGAAATAAATACATTTCAACTGCCACACCACTTCCACACACCAGTCAGATAAGTTTTCCCGGGTTTAGAACACACCAATGTTTCACCTTAACTCCAGCTTGTAGTATAAAAGTGGTAAGAACATTGACCACATTGACCATTAGCAAACTCCGACATGCTTAAGATCACCTTTCCTAAACACAACTGTTACCAGCTGGTTTATGCACTTTAGTCTGTCACAATAAAAAATCTGTGCTAGTTTTGTGACAGTACTTTCCATTAACTGTTTGCTCAACTCTAAAGACTTCAGGTCAATTGTTTCATGGCTCCAGTGGAAGCCACACATTTTAATGAATAGTTGATATCACACACAATCATAATGTACAAAGAACTCTACCTGTAAGTTTGATCTTGGAAAGTTTGGCATAGATATCCGGTAAATCAGCCACATCAACTTTCAGCTCCTTCCATTGTCTGTCCAGACGTGCCTGCTTTGATTCCTCTGTCTCTACATAGACATGTGGAGTCTCATGAGGACTTGTGACCGTATGGGACGCAGAACCTTTCTGCACTGCCACGTCTTCCAGAGTAGGCTTCAAGGTGGAGATGTCAGGTTGTGCCTTATCGGTGACATCCTCTGGATGTGGAACCGTGTTTGTGACCACATCATTTAAGGTTGGTATTCTCTCCACTTGCCTCTCAACGCTGTCATCTCTCTCATCCACAATGGTCAGGACATGTGTAGGTTTGGGGATGGCACGCTGATGAAGCTCACTGTTATTCTTTGTGATATACTAAAATGGGAAAAAAAAGACAGGAAGATACAAAGACAAAAAAAACAAGGAGATTTACAGAATAACTTTTAGGACAACATACACAAAGAAGAATGAAAACTTTCTTAAAAAGAAAATAAGAGAAAAAGGGAGACAATATCCAGTGAAAAATACCTGTCGCTTTAGGTAGATGAGATGCTGATATGTAAGCCAGTTTGAGGGATCTCTTCTGTGCAGCTGAATGAGGCAGCGAGCAGTCTGGTTACATTGAGGAGCAATTTGAACCAACTTCTGTTTCACACTTAAACTGACAAAACCTGCAAGACGCACATCACACAATAATTGATCAAATACTACAGGTATGAAAGTTATGTCACATTAAGTAAAATTCTCCAAATAAGAAAACAAAGAGGACCAAAAC
Organism: Atherina boyeri; assembly: GCA_029874935.1. Taxonomy (NCBI): domain Eukaryota; kingdom Metazoa; phylum Chordata; class Actinopteri; order Atheriniformes; family Atherinidae; genus Atherina; species Atherina boyeri. The sequence goes on along the minus strand of JAPMNP010526342.1, from coordinate 8,786 downwards.
CAAGAGAAAGTGTGTTTTTTTGTTGCTATAATACATCCATACAGCTGACATAATCTTGCAAAGGCTTTTCGAGACTTGCTTGAGTTCAGTTGACATCACACATTGTACGTCCAGGTGTTAAACTAACTCCATAGCATCACGTGACTTTATTTTTCACTGCTTAACATGGACATTATTATCATAATCATATGTAATACATGAGATTAATTAAGACCTACAATATCTGAGTTTAGGTGTGCCATGGCCATTGTGAGATCATTAGCATTTCATAACAGTGTATCAACCTCCTGAGTCATTATGCATTCTCACTATTTACCACGTCCTTTAGGTAAACGACAGCTCCCTAGGCATCATAAATACCGCCATACGTCACAAAAGAGACAAATGATCTTTCACCAACTAGTGTCCTTCTTGTATCTATCTGCCATAAAGTGAGTCTTACAGCAAGCTGTTATACGTGCTACAATGACTATATTGAACGTAGCCTTAACATTTTCAGATAATTAACAACACATGACTAAAACTTACAACAACAGCCACAGAAAACCACATTGTTGTGCTTAGAAAAACTAACAGACATGTATCTAAGGTCACTTATTCACCAAAGCTGCTACTACTTGATGGCTACATGCTAAGCTAACTCAAGATTTCACTCCAAGGGCTGCAAGTTAGCACGTGTACATCAAAATAGGCTTTGAGATGTAGCGGATATTTGGACGAAACTTTGCTTTTCTCTTGTGTTACCTGACAGTCTGCTACATGGTGTTTTATACATGTTCTCGAATCATAAAGCCGGCTCCGGTTACGACCCCTTCACATGCAGCAAGTCGCCATTTCGACCTCGTTAGGTAAAGCGAACTACTTCCGGGGCGCATGTAGTTACGTAGGCTACTGTAGTAGAAAAAAGCCCTCTGTGGAAAAAAAAAAACAACAAAAAAAAAACAAAGCCCTTCGTGAAAGCAGGGGAAACATCTCATTGGTATTTCCTTTTGCCTTGCACAAGTTTAACATTTTGGTTAGAATGCAAAGTGGAGATTCTCAATGGAATTTGTATTATTGTATAGTTCAATAAAGTTTGTTATGATAAAAAAAGAAAAAAATCTCACAAGTATTTCCCATCTGTAACATTCACTTTGCAATAAGCTCCACAAGGCTACTATGAATTATTCAGAATAAAATTGGCTTCTTGCATGATATAATGAATAAAACTGAACTCAGAATCATATTATGTGTATTTATTAAGGACATTAAATAAACATTAGACACAGTTTAATGACATAAATCGGCTCTCCTGTATATTAAATCATGTGAAACTGGAATGTTTTCCTGTTTGGTTTACTATTAAACACACCGAAATAATTTGACAAAAATATTAAACTCTAAAATGTTCAAATAAACAAAAAGAAAAAAAATCTGATTTTGTACACAAACATCAATATCACACCAACTGTCATAACTAAGTAGAGTATTGGACACTTAAAGATGTGCATATCCTTAATAATCATTCATTATACAGTGAATGAACTCAAAAATTGAAACAATCATGTATCGTGCAGTTTGCGAAAATGTTTTGTTTTTTGGGGGGGGGTTTTGCACTCTTTTCGCAATTTCTCAGCTATTTAGCATGCTATTATCAATAGCCTATATACAGTCTATGGCTATTATTCACAAGGTTTGAATAACGGAGGAGCTAAGGGGAGTTGGCTGCCCTGAAAAGCAGAGGAGAGGAGATCCCCTAAAGAAGATCAGCTTACTTTTAGGGGGAGCCTTAAAAAAGGTTAGGCCTATTATATAATACTGTCGTGGTTCTTACAATGAATAGCAAGGCTAGAGTAGCCTACTTTGTTGGCGGTGTGTGTTTATTTGTTTATTTAAATCAACCCTCCGTTGCGTTTCCTTCAGCACCGTGGACAGCAGCATTGTTTGTTTGCAGTGTGCTGTCAGCGTCAATTCAACGACCACCTTCCTTCTTAAGTTATATGGCCGGTTTAAATGACCTTTGTCTATCTTACTCAGAGTTCATTTCCATTTCCACGAATGTGAGTAAATTGCATGAGATGAAAACTGATTTTTCTGTTTGAGATAAGAAATTTAGTTTATTGGTTGCTAATTTAATTTAGCCTACATGATAGCAATGACATGTGCGTGGGTTACATCCCATTTCATCCTTTGTTTAGTCGTTTTTGTACAGTTGTATTTATTAATGTAATCTGAATTTTGTATTGTTTCAGACCACAAGTCTGGAAATAAACCAGTAAAACAGGAAATGTGTGTTACTGAATCCCATAGATTAGGTCACTTCTAGAAAAAAATATAAAATAAAGATTAACAATGCAACGTTGCACTCAGGGTTTATAATTGCACCAAGGTGATGTTTTCAGCTGGTCTGATGAAGAGGTATTCGCTCCAAACATCGTCCTTCAGTATGCAAACCTTTTAATCCACTCTGCTACAAGCTTATTCAATCCACTCTATTCCAAGCAGCTCCTTCCCCACAAAGAATACATGGTGTAATCTTTATGCACGATCAAGATCGAGGAGCTGATGAATGCCAACAATACACACAAGGCCATTCTAGATCTGGCATAAGAGCACTTTTATTACAGGGGATAACCATTATGTTCTGTTCTACAAGATTTCATTCCACACTGACCCGGTCAACCTCTTTACATTTGGTTTTGTATCAAGGGTTGAAAGGGAGGTTTATTGCTTGATTTTACACCATATCATTTATTTCTGGGTACCGTTATACAACTTAAGTTTTCCATGTTCGATTCATCTTGCTTCTCCGAGGCTGCTGGAATGCAGCAACTGAGCGGTCAAAGCTGCCAAGTTAATGGCTTTGAGGGGCACTGAGTCAAACCATAATCTTTTGTGTAGCAGTCTGTCGGATACCACAACTGATGACTGACATCCTTCACAGCATCTTGGAATAGCATTAATAAACATGCTCATTCAAGAGTAGGCATTCATTGTTGCTTCTGGACCGGAGTGGGATAATATTTGTTTATTGCATCAGGGAATAGTTTATCTCCTGCCAATGAGTGTGAATTGGACTGGCTCTGGGAATGAATTCCAAGGAACCATCCCTGTCACTCTGACTGCCTGACCATTAGTCTAGCCTCTTTGGGCTAATGCACTCAGACTACGTAATTGTGGTTTCTACAATTTAACAATTTGTTGTTGAGAGTTTCTGGTGAAGGACTGGCTGAAACCTTTTCATGGGATTTGGTGGGTTTTCTCCCGAAGTCAGGAAGCTCCTCTTGTTTAGATAATTGCACGACACACTCCAGTGAGTAAAGACAAACCCAAACATGCCTTTAATGCCCTCTCACCATAAGGTAGACTAGAGGACAGGACCTGGAGAACAGATGGGCAAAACAGAATGGAAGAGCTTAGAAGCAATAGGAGGAGTTTTTGGGATCTGTGTCTTTGAAAAGATCTTTACGGTTATTCTACCTCTGGTGGTGGTCCCAGTATGAGGGCCTTTTATCACACTGCTTTCACTGCATCTTGAAAAAAGATAATTGAAATGGCTGTAAACAACCTCTCAAGAGAGAAACAAGGAAACAAAAGCAATGAAGGCTTGTATTGTGTAGGTGATGACATAGTTTATCAGGGTAAAAGCAGGCTGATGTCAGCAAGGGGACGTTAGCATTTTAAAGGAAGCATTCACTCTGCTTCACCCATAGCAATAACAGTGCACACAATGACAATTCAAGTTCCAGAAAGACCATGTTTGTATATTTAAAGCAGTAGAAAGTGAAACTGGAAGAAAATAATGTATGACCCTTAGATTGTACATAAAAGATAAGCCCATAAACTTTGTAAGTCTATTGATCATAGGATTAAATGCAACACGCTGTCCTCCAAATTAGTCCTACAGGTGAAAGGAGATTTACAGCTCATCAAATCTCAAATCTAACGGGCTGGTCACAATTGGCACAATTGGAGTGTATCCCGGATAAAAACAGGGGGGGATAGGGTAACGTGCTTCACGTTAAAACTTCAGTGTGACCGATGGCTGAGGCACAGTGCCTGGCGCGTGGTGACCAGACCCACAACGGTCCGCAACGGTTGCTTGTTTCAAAACAATTGCGTAATTCACCCACACGATGAAGAGGCAACAACATATCAATATGCGGAACGCGCCAATATGTTGCCTTTCCTCATGTTTTCTATGTCGAAAGTTAAAGTGCCGATTCTCAAACTTTTGACTGAGCGTTGTCGTCAACCAACATAAATGACTATTTGCGCCACCCACTGGACTGGAGTGAAGCAGGCGACTTTTGATTGCATCACTTGTGTAAATGCAGTCACACAACGTGGTGGCACAATGGTGCGTTTCCTACTTTGCAGGTATGGCCTCTGGCCATACCTGCAAACACGGGGGTGCTGAACATCCTATTTTACAGTACTGCGTATTTATTTGTTCTTTGAATAAATTGTGATATAGCGTATGATTTCAACTTTACAGCAACTTATTCACTCATAATGTCCACTAAAAGAATTCAAAAGTGTAGGAGGGAGCATTTTGAAAAGGTAAAGGATGGCCCCGGCTGCAAATAGAATACATTGCAACACCCCCCCCCCCCTTTCAAGAGGACATTTTCGAAGACCGACCTGTAAACAATATCACTGACTCTGGCAGTGATATTGGTTGCTTTGAAACGGTTTCATCCATGCTTTTTATCAAATAAACTATCAAAGGTTGACTAGTCTAAACGTCTCTGCATGCTTGGCTCTTCCTCTTCCACGTGAAGACTGGCGAGGTGAGTCCTTTGAAACGCTGCCCAGAGTGCAGATAAATTGGCTTATCCTCACTCTACTGGTGGAAAAAAGGTACTACAAGTTTTCCGCACGGTAAAAAGTTAAAAAAGGATCAATAACTTTGTAATTTAATAAAATATCACACATAGAATGATGACAAATTATGTTTTTAAGTCTAATTATGGTTTTTGTTTGTTTTGTTTTTTTAAATAAATTTATATGGGAAATCGTACAAATTCTACTAAGATCCTTTTATGCTTTTGTAACTTTACTTTCAAATGCCTTATAAATGGCATATTTACATTTCAAGTGAGGAAATGAACCTGCTACTTAGCAGAAAGAATGTGTCAATAAGACTGATGGGCTTGCACAGAGTTAGGGTGTCTGGCTGACTGTAAAATTAGACTGGCTTGAGGGGGAAAGGGGCTCTTCAGTCATTTAAAGGGCCAAGGAATTTACCCAACTTTCTATTCAAATTACACAGACATAGTTCTTAGTGGTGAAAAGGTGACATACTGAAGAAGCATGTGCCCCATGTGTGTAAGCAAAGGGCTGAAGGGTCATTAATAGATATTAATAAGAGCAGCTCCCTTGCAAATAGCCTGCTGTCCTCATATGTGCTTCACAGCCCGGCCAAATTTTTTATCGTAGTTTTACATGTCTCACACAGGGTACCACACTTTCAACCTTCAATGAAACCCTCTCCTCTAAGGAAGCCCCAGTAAATGGCCTGGTCAAATAACAGAGGCCTCCTAGACCTGTCATCACCTCGGTTCATCTGTTCTGATTTACAAGCACTGTCCCAGAGGTTTTTGTGCCATCACTAATCCCACAGGGATGACCAGCTGAATGGCAGTGGAGTCAGACCATCTAAAAAAACAGAAAGAGGCAGACAGTGCCGCATAACTCAAAGCAGAAACAGATGCAGAGACGCTCTCTGCTGTTTATAATTGATTTTCAAGGGCAACTTTTTGTTGTCATAGTTTGTCTAACGAGCCCCTGACTGGCGCCCTGTTGCTTGTCAACCACACTGTGTCAGACAGAGCAGCCGCTCACCACCCTGACCCCACTGGGACGGGATGGTACCATGTTTTAATTCTGACATCACCCATGGAATTTCCCACTGGGACAGCCTCTTTTTGTGCATTAAAACCCTTGCCGACTTGCTTTTAAAGGTATTTTGAGTCAGTGAAGCCTCCAAAGTCTCTGGGGAGAACTGCTGTCCATCCCAGCTGCTCCCTGGATGCCTTCCCTCTTTCCAACGACAACAGGTATTCTCAAGCCCTATGGCCACCAGTGTTTATGTCTGAGATCATGGGTGTCTTTGTGAGCCTCCATGGATAAGCTTCTAATTGGCTATGGCTCATCAATCACAAAGACCAAACCCTTTCACCAAAAATCCCATCCAAACAGCTCAGAGGAATGACACTATGTGGACAGTGTTCCTCCCAAAGGCCTTAAAGTTGGCTTTGGGCGAGTCAAGCGGTTTGTGAGAAAACCACATACATTCCAAATTGATGTCACGCCATGTATGTTTCTTTCCTTTGTCAATACCGACACACATAGACTACTTTCTTTTAACATTTCTAACATTAACCCTACAGAACAGGAGGTGTGTCAAGTTTATAATGAAGTTTTGAAAGTCAGAGATCTTTTTAAATACTGCATACAAACTGAATTTCAATATATTCCTTACATTTTAGCTCAAGAAAAACAGACTTCATTTTGTGTGTGATGGACCATTTTCTCTTTGAACTGTGTTGTTTAATGGAGCGGGTGAGAAAAAAGGCATTTCTTTCATTTGATTCTAACATCTTGGTGTTATGGCAGGCTTACAAATGGAGAGCCACTTTATGTGTGAGTAGATGACACTATGGTCCAGAAACCTGTTCCAGACGGGGTCAGAGGGGTCATAGCAACTCTTCAGCCATTGCGCAGCAGTTACTCGGTTTGGCTGAACTCTCACAGTCCAGGATTTTGGCCACATGTAATGCCGAGCCCACAAATTTGTCAAGAGAAATAAAGAGAAGCCCACAGTGTATGCGGTTTATGGGGTCACAGCAGAGTCTCCACATTTCTTCACATCCAGAGACAGCAACAATGTGCTTTCTCCATTAGTCTGGGTGTGTTATTTATCTATTTATTCCTTTACCAACTCCCCACCCCATACTATTCATTCATTCATTAACCACAACAACATGCCTCATGTTTGTCTGTCTGTGAGAACTGATGAAGGTCGTGTAAAATTTGATGAAGATCCAGTCAGACCAAGACCATTAACAAATCAGGCCTTCTGTCGCTCCATTTGCGCTTTCATAAACACAAACACTAAGCATGCCCAAAGCAGGTCCATGCCCAATTCTTCTCAGTAACCATTAGCAATCAGCTGTGTCATCCTTGTCATAAATCTCAGCACAGCAGCAGTTTCTTGCCCAGATGGAGAAAGCCCTTGTTCAGTCGCACTTGCCTCTGCTTAATAAATCCACACCCGTCTTCACAGGATCAGTTTCCTGAGTACATGGGGGATGCGAGGATATTGCTAGACCGCAGGCTCCTGAAGGAGTCAATTTGCAAAATGGACTGCCATAACCTCCCTGCTGAAATAATGTTGGGTTTTAAAGACAATTTTTTACTATCAGATATAGATTTGCAGCTTGGTCTTTGTAGCTGGGAGTCTATGAATTAATATGAAAAACATGGACAATGGAAAGGTCAACTGTGCTTGCATTTCCAAATTATAAAAAAAGCTTTTTATTGAAATATCATTGTTGTCTAAAATGTAGATTCACAGGGAAATAAAAGTACACCTTTTCTCAATAATAAGGTATTTACATATCAAGTAAAGAATGGACTAAGAATTAGATAGATATATCTTTCAGTGGACAGCAACATGACATATTTCAACATTTATTGAACAATAACTAAGCAGAAGTGCAAAAAGAGTCTGTGAAAACTAAGAAATCACATAATCAATAATTTTCAGAACCTTTTTCAAAACATTAAATAGAAGTTTTCTTTATGTCAGTCTGCCATGTCTTTCTTATTGCTTCATTTCATAGAGTTCTATGAAATGATATTATAAATCATTTGCTATTAATGCAGAGCTCAATACTTCTATAGCATTTCAATCCAGTTGGACTTTGAACCATTGTAACTGCTTGATTCTTTTTTAACATCTTGTTGGAGGTTTGCTTCTGTGTTTGGGATCATTGTTCTGTTTTATGTCCCAGTTTCTGCGAAGCTTTAGATGCCAGACAGACAGCAAGCAAGGCAAGTTTATTTGTATAGCACAATTCATGTAACAAAAAATTCAAAGTGTTTTACATAAAACATTAAAAGCATTACAGTGGGTTGCAGAAGAAGCATTAAAAAGTAAGAGAATAAAAAGCATAATCTAAAATTAAGAAAACAAAGATTTTAAAGAAAAAAGAAAACATAGAAGAGTAATTCCAGCGTTAAAAGAAGCCGTGCAGATTTGGACATTAGAATAATGTCCTCACATTTGACTTTTAAATACTTTGTTATACAGATGTGCTCAGTTATGCCCCCTTTACTTGGGTACGTCCGCTTCAAACACACATTGGCGTGGTTGTTAGGCAGTCCAGAGTTCAGAGTTCCCCACCAAGTTACTATTTCAGACAAAAGTAGGGCCTGAACGATTTATCAGTTGGCCAAATAAATCGCCTGATTGTAGCCTTTCAAAATAACCATCATTGGTCGGAGTTTGCCTATTAACGTTGATATATTCTAAATTCCTCAAAGTGTCAGAGTTGCGTTGAAGTATGTCCTTGTGTCGTTTGTCTAACAGGTGATTCTGACTCCATTTTATTTTCAGGCCTCATCGCTGTCTTCTCAGCAACTACAGGAGTAAGCTGTAGCGGCTGAGTGGACAACAGGTAAGTTTATAATGATTATAACCACATTGTGAATGTGACTCAACATGTAAAATGTAAATGTAAATGTACTTTATTTATATAGCACCTTCCATCGACCGTTAGGTGAACCAAGGTGCTTTA
>JAPMNP010522524.1:0-12275 GCA_029874935.1 Atherina boyeri | reverse complement strand
CACACACACACACACAGATTCATGTGAGTGGGCAACAAACTGAAACTGAAGACATGTTCACATATATGTGTGCAGTAAATTTCTTCTTACGGAAACCCAACAAAGCAGCATGTCTGTATTTGTTAACAGAGAAAGTCTGTTGTTGAATAACTTTGTGTTACCTGAAGAAGGTTGGATTTCTAGTTATTACATAATACTTGTTAAAAATCTAAGCCATATCAGCCAAAGAGGTTTAGGACACAATGAAGGAGAAAGCCGGATAGATAGAAAAGGGCAGACAAACAGAGAGCCAAAGCAATAATTGAGTCCACACTGCACTGGTTTTATCTCTCCTGAAACCTTAATCTGTATTTAGGTAACGCAGTCTGACAGACCTAAATAATTCTCAACTCTGCTGACTGCTATTTATTTTCCAAACAGCCTTATTACATCTGAGATGGATTTCCAGTTCCATAACTAACTGGGTCTTTGCGTCACCTTGTCAGTGTTGCAAAAGACTCAAACACACCTGTGTAGTCAGCTCCCACAGGATTTTCACAGTGTTGACTAAGCGAGTGGATCCACTTTGACAGCTTCTATTCAAAGACGTCATGTTTTGAAGATAGAAATAACAGATAATACACTGTACATATGCTGATTCACTATTGTTTTTTTGCAAACAGTTCATTGTAAAGACTTCAGCGACATGAGGCTCACTGCTGAAAGTGCTTTATATACCATCTGTGTTTTCTGAAGAGTAAATAATCATAGATAGGACAGAATACAATACAATACAACAGTGATTCTGTTTGTTTATGCTGTTCATTGGGGAACAAAGGGCAACATTTTATTTGACAAGTCTTTATCTTACAGATCTTATATAGCCTGATGAATCCTCAGGTCATGGAGAAAACATTATGTATTGTGGTAAGAATGATGGGTAACTTCCCTCTCCCGGCATTGAATTGTACACCAGCACCTAACTGATATTAATGGGAAGTCTACTAATCAATCACTTTAACTTTGCCTAACTTTTAACAGCAGATTGAGAGCATTTCTTCTGGAAAGCTAGAAATAAAGAGCAAAAATAAACAACAATAAATATTGGAGTGCTTTGTTATGCAAATTATATGACCCCCCCAATATCAAAGTGTTTATATTGAAGTTTTTATAGCAGTCAGTTATTTAAAAAGAAGACATTTTTCTTTTTTGATATGCTCATCATTAAATACTTGTGCTTTGAGTTCACAATGAAACAACACTGCCTTGAAAAATCTCCACAGGGCACCTTTAATTATTTAGGCTCTGTTGTCATTACTACACAGGTATGATCTTTTTAATTCAAGCAAAATAAATTATGCACTGTTTAGATATATTTAGAAAAAAGATCTTAGTATGTAACTTTTCAGTAAGATGCAGCATTTAGTTGCTCATTTATGGCATTTGGGGGCTGCTGACTTTGTTTAAGTAATTTTCCTCTCAGCACTTAGGAAGTTTGGTGATCCATAAACAGATCAAGGGAACACATTAAGTTAAGCATCACTGAATGTGTGTGACACTGTAAATTTCATCAGGTCCTACAGTTGAAAGAGTCAATGGTTTGTGGCCATGTCGTTATTTAACAGTATGACATGTCCTCAGTGAAAAGCCACACTCACTCAAAGAGGCAGCTTTGTGGTTGACCTCTTAGCTAGGCTTAATGAAGACATGCCTAGAGATATTTTTGAGTTACATAAGTGGTTCAGGTCATGCATGCCTTGTAAATGATAGAGATGGGAGAAAGAGCTAAAAGGGATACTCAGCCAAAAAGTCAGACAAAGCTAACTTTCAAGTTTTGTTGCTCTTTCTGCGAGACAGAGATGCAAAACTAATTCCGTCAGCATTAGGGTTGCTCTGCGGATATTAAGAACTGAAAGCATAATAATTGATTTGGAGGCTGCAAGTTTACTGTTTAATATTGAATGAGTATTGAATATTGAGTGTTGGTGAAAAAAAATATTGAAAAAAAATGCAAAAAACTCACTGCAGGGCTGTATCATACCACCAGGCTCTAGACACTCCTCTGTTTTTCTACCAATCTGCCCACAGGACGAACTACCTAGCCGTTCCCTCTGAGCAGAAAGACAATCCAGCTGCTCCTGTTACCGAATAAAAGCAGTTTTCATTGACACGGTATTTGACATGTGATTCTCCCAGCCTGATCTCTGATCAGTGAAATAATTCCTCCTCACTATCAACTCATTTTTTGTATCTTTATTCCTCATATCTGTGCAACTCTGTAGTGCAGTCCTGTTGCTAAAGCTTTTTCTGTGTCACATCTTGCTCACTCCTTTGGAATGGTCTTTCATTTCTGCCATTTTTGGAATTGAACATTTTACATTTGTACAGTAGGCTACTCACTTTCCATTCAATCTGTCCCACTTCAAAGTATTTTCAATTAAAATCATTTGATTAAAAAGTGTTAGATTAATTTCAAATGTAAGAGCGGTGGAGCTTTATGCATGATGTTTTGAAAGTGTTGTATTTGAATATGAATGCACTAATTTGCATTGAGATTTTAAATATATCAAACTAAGATTAAATACATTTGCATATTTATGATGTAACACTCCTAAATATGCAGTTACTTATAATGATAAGATTATATAAAATGTCTATTTTGTTTTTATTTAACATAAAATCATCTCATGATAACTGAGGGTAAACATTTATCCTCTCTCCTTAGGTACTGACCAATCCGAATGGGATGTCATGTTGTGCTCAGTTGCCATGATCTCATCTGGACACTATGAAGGCACCATTACTCTCAGACAGCTGTGTGAATCCTGCCTATCGACCTCCCCCGTGTATCGACTGAGTCTTGTGAAGAGCCAGTCAAAAACGTCCAAGTGCTCAATTTTTCTCCTCCTTTACCTCCCTTTAGTCACCTCTGTGCCAATTAATCAGTAGCTTATAGAGCAAAAATATTGGTGTCTTGCTCTTAATATCTGATAAATAACAGTAATGCTATATTTGGACCTGCAGTTGTGTAGACTTAATAATCTTTTCCTAGTAGTTAGTCAAGCCTCTGTGATTTCTATAACCTGTATGATCTGAGGAGAGAATCTATCCCATTGTTGTTGACTTGTATAAGAATGTTGTTGTACCTGCTTAGTTTATTTTATTACCTTTTTATAGACCATGGTGCGATTTTTGGGTCAGTTTTATTTGTATTGGCCAAAAGTCTTTTTAAGAATTCTGGATTTGAAAGCTTTTATACAGTATGGATGTGCATTTACCTCTTGCATTTAGTTTTTCTGTATGCAATGATGAATTAACTATGTCATGGAAATGTACAGATAATATTATATCAAATGACTCTATTTCCAGTGATCTGAATTTATCTGGCGACCTTCCTTTACTCTCCCCTGTGTACATTCTTAATCCATGTTCAGCTCTGATGTCAAAGTACCATCAGTAGGCCAAGTCTTACTGCACTCTATTGCTCTAAAATGTATTCTTGAAGCTTTGACTGTTGCTGAAGTTTTACAGTAGTGTAGCTATTGGGACTAAATGTGTGCCTCTCTTTCCAGTGCAGCACTGTGGAATTGTTCATCATTTGATTCAATCATGTTACGCTGTTCTGTTACAGATACAATATCTCATGTGTGAGTGAACAACGTTTTGACTATTAAACAGTGCAATGCATTCCACAACTTGAGTCAAAACTCCTCTGTTGCATCTTAACAACTGCATCTATTGTGTCCTAGCTCAAATGCAGATAAGTCAGTGGTGCATGATAAATATGAGTCTTATTTTAGTTTTTTTTCTCTCCTATGACGTAAAGAGCTGGATTTACTCCATATAGTTTGTTATTGAAAGGATTGGCGTGAACTTTAAATCAACGCCAATAAGCACCCTGGTGTTTCCAGTTCTCATTAAAAATCTGTGAAAAAAACAACTTTGATTTATCTCTGCCTGAAATAAAGTTTCCCTACTGTAATTATCAGTCTTTACAGAGCTTAAGCACGGCAACGTGCAGCAGGATTTATTTTCCCTCCCCATTTGTATGATATGCAAGGCCAGAGAGACAGAAACGGGCAGTTAGAGAGAGATGTGATGTACATTGCTCTTTTAGGTAGCCGTGACCCACAGTGGTGACAGATATAGCAGCAGCTGTTGTTATAGCAACCCAGGCTTGCCTGTAGCAACACAGATTGCCTGGCAAAGATATCACCATGTGATAGTTTAGACGCATTCATTTGTCATCACTTAAAATACACAAAATAGCTGGGTTACAACTCCGGTAACTAAGTGTGTTTGCTTTAAGAAACAGTAACAAGGGATAGACTAGAGCAGAACAGACAAAGTAAAGACTAATGCCACGTGTGTTGTCTGAATTATAAAGAGGCAATGTAACAAGTGGATACTTTATACATCAATCAAGTTCACATAAATTGGTTATTGATCGCTCAAAACGTCTCATAAACTGTCCAGCTATGTGGTTTTATAGCTCTGTGATACACTGTGAAAGTGCTGTTCTGTAACCCCTCCCCCCTTCACTTCCTCACCCTTCCTCTCTCCATGCCTCACTGTGTCTCTCCTTTTTCCATGCTATTGTTACAATCTGCCTCCCTTAGGATACAACCCAGTAATGCGGCCCACATTCTGCTAAAGTATGTTTCAATTAAACCACCAGGCCCCAACTGCCTCATTGCTCAGATAAGCATTTCAAGTCACTTCAGACCAAGAACATCACTACAAATGTTTAATTTGAATGTTGCTTTCTTTGCAAATAAATGCAAAGCTGATTGCAAAAAAGGATTGCTAAAGAAGTTTTGTATCCATCTGATAAGGCAGCCTGTGCATGCAGCACTGCCCTTTTTCTTTGGCACTGGCTTGTTGATAGTTATTTATCAAAAGCGGTTGCCAAGATGAGACTAAAAGTTGCAGCTATTTCCATTTTAATATGACAAAGTATCACCTGAGCTCATTAATCATGCAATCTGTTGTGGAGGATGGCTTTATGTCTATAAAGGGTCTTTGTCTCCCCCTAGTGTAAAACTTACCATGTCATCAAATGACGATCAAAGTCAAAGTATGAATGTCAGGCTGTCTCTCTCTCTGTCAAACACAATGATACTCGAGTCACTCTCTGTTGAAAAAGAATGCCGGACATCTGTTTGATGAGGACATTTCTGATCTGCACATTTCTGATGTTTGCCGTATTTTTAATAATAAATTCACGCATTTATGTTATCAGTGTCTTCATCCTCCTTGTTTGGAGTGGGTTGAGCATTGATGTTTGGCTGTGGTCAGAGCAGTGATGTAGCATGCTGTATGCTGCCAGGCACCCCAGTGACATAAACAGGTTATTGACTGCTGATCAATAGTTCCTTTGCTGAATACGAGATATTTCTGATTAGTATAAAATTGTCACACTCGATGGAAATAAGTGAAACAAGTGTAAAGCTTTGCTTTCCTGCTTTTTTACGAAGAATGTATTTTTTCTGTCTTCTCCTCTTGAAAATCCACTGTGCAATTCAGCCTTAATGGATTTTCAAAGCTTTGTATCACACCAAGCTGGATGGAGCAGAAAGGTGTTTCCAACACAATTCTGCCGCCTGGCAATTTCCTTTAACGGTTGAATGCACATATATGCAGACATTTAAAATGGCAGCAGAAAATTTGATAATTTTTTCCAAGAAAGCCTTTCTAAGACATCCACAAGCATCCCACTCATAATTGTAAATGTTCACACATTTCATGCTGAATGCTTCCAGTTGAAGCAGAGCTGTTGACTTTCTCCGCATAAAAAAACTAAATCACACCATTTCTGGAGTGTGCAAGTTTCAGCTTGATCATAGACTTATGGCCAAGAAAATATAATTTTAGCTTCTATAAGGTGTCTCTTTTAGTTGACAAATGAAAAAAAGGAGGAAATGAATAAATATCAAATGAGAGAGATGAAAAAAAACTGTAATTTAAAGATTCAAAGAGGCTAGACAGTTAAGGCTGGACAGTTTTGTTCTGACCAGGCTGTGCTGATAATGAATCATAAATCAGTGATAATTAGACTCACCTTTGCAAACAAATTATGCGATAAAGAAAAATATATGACTCATTGAAAAGGTAAACCACTTTAGAGGAGTAACAGATCACTGCACAACGTTGTCATAAATTGGCGATGGATAAATAACTCAGCAGATATGGCACATTAAACATCAATAATTGATTTGACAGTCCTTTGCAGCCTAAATAGGTCTTTTGTATCCCAAAAATGGTACAATCAACTATACTTTGGCATTTCCGAGATCATATCTTGTATGTACTACTACTGTAAGTACAAGGTTTCGACCACGAGTCATTAAGCCGAGACATTTTAGAAATAGTAGAAGCATGTTTCTTGCTCCATGTAAGTAAAACCTGAAACCAATCACAATGAAACCTGCATTCATCAAGTCTAGGTGAACAAGGTTAGCAATAACCTTACATGTAACTGTTTACTTGCTGTAACTGTATGCTTACTGGAACAGGTTTGTCTTTATACAATATTTTCATCTGAAGCAAGAAAATCAATAACTTCCCCAAACCTTAAACATCAAGCTACTCTATATACATATACTTCTACCTTCAAACAGAAAAATCGAACAACTGTTACATAGTTATGCTGAGACATCAATCTTTTTGTCAAAAATAATTTAATATCAATTTTTGCTTTTGACGAAGCAGTAACACTGATAACTTGTGGGAACTGGTAACATCATCACTCCATTAACTGGTCAATATCAGATTAGAGATTTACCTCAGAGCCCTGACTCACTCATTCTTCAAAGTCAGTGCTTATTATGGAAACAGAAATCTGCTGCCACGACACATAATTCACAAGCTTATGAGTTCCTTGACAGCTTTAAAATTCCACCTGAACAACGCTGAAGCACCTCTGGAGAACCTTTCTAATAAAGTTTAACATAATCTAACTTTGGGCAATGCACATAGTCCCCATGAATGAATTCAGAGCCTTGGAATAATTCTATCAACCTAACCAGTGTGGAGATATTATCATCCCTTTGCGGTGTCATTAGCATAAAGAGGAGCAAATAGGTGGAGGTGTTTGACAAATAGAGAGGTGATCCTGACTACTGAATAAGACACTGATCTTCTCAGGAATATTAATTTGCTGTCATGCAATTCATCAAAGCTTGTTTTAATGGAAGTGCTACATTGGGGTGAGAGGGAGGGGAAAAAAATAGATAAATAAAAAAAAGATAACATGTCCATAACCCCAGCTGTTTAAAACTACTAATCAAAATTGAAACCATGAATTAAACAAGAACCTTTTCACTGTATGCCTTAACCTCTCCTCTCTCCCATCCATCCTCTCCTCTCCATTTTCCCATCCTTTATTTATTCACCCGCATTTCAAACAAGAGGCATCTTTGATTAGCGAGACAAAGAGGATGCCTTAAATAAAAAGACCATTTACAAGTCATACTGTGAAGCGAGGCAGTGACTGAGGCCCTGCTCTCTAATTTGTGATGAGAGGATGGAGCTGGCCTGTAGCACAATGACGTTACAGCTCTATTGTTAGTAAAATGAACACCTGGTTGCCAGAGAAGTGCTAAATCACTGCTGTGTTCAGGCACACCTGAGGCTCGCCACACAAAGTGACACAAAGCAGTACATTACAGTGCAGGCTGGCCAAATTCAAAGGTAACTGTGCCTGAGGTGCAGGGTTTTCCTCTAATCCCTTAAAAACATTTCCATCAATTGAACGTGTTATGGGGTGTGATAATACAGCTGTAATAGAAACATCATTTTCTTGAAGAATAACAAGTGGCAGTGAAACATTGCTGAACCCATTTATTCATCTGGTGTGAGTATTGAACCTGTGTATTTCCAACTATGCCACTGTAAGCTGACTCTGTAGTCAAAAGTTGTTCAGAGAAAGGGAAAATTTGAAATCATAACCAGATTACAGATAAGGCTGCAGCTTTGTTATCTTTGTGCTGCAGCTGAAGTAGCATTTGAATTATACCCTCTTGACACTAGTAGTCAGAGAAAGCCCCATCACATCTGACGGATGATATTTTAGCCCCTTGGTAAATGTTCACACACACTTCATCCAGGCATGGTTACAGACATGACGAAGTCAAGGCGATCATTGCAAATATTGAGTTGTTTCTCACTCACTCATCTATACTACATCAATGAATAAAATCAATTTAATTAAACTCTTGCTTCCCTCTGACATCAGAAGGTTTTAGCTCTAAAGGATAAAGTTATAAAATAATACCTGTTCTCCTCTGCTATTTGCAGTGTGTATTCAGGTTAAAGCTCTTCGAGATTAGTTTAATCAGGTGTGCACAAAAAGGCAAATTGTGTCTGCAGCTTCAATCTTATGCTTATTATTTATTGTGTGGAACATCAAAATGATTAACAGTCTGAGCTCTGTACTTTGATTGAGCCTTCGGTGGGCTTATCTGGCACAGAGGCATGTGTGCATCATCTGTGAATTAACAAATAATCTGGTGCAGCAAGTAATGAACACACGGGATCAATAGCAAATCACACATCATAAATCATTCAAGCATTTCATTAATATATATCTGGCTGCAGCTGTTAACCAAATGAAAATGTTGAGATAATTTTCCACGAAAGTAATTTTAGCGGAAATAAGCTAATGCTAAACAAATTCCATTGAGAGTACATCTAAAACAAAATGAACCACTTGGTATTTGATCAAATTACATGAAACAGAAAACAATAATATTTTTGGAGTAAGATTAAGAGGAATTGGTGGAAGTATCCTCCAAAAACAAAACCACAAGAACAATTGTAACTGTGCTAATGTAATGACAGTGAGTTTTCAAATCCCAAAGCTATTTTTTTTTTATTCTAATTTGCAAAAAAAAAAGGAAGAAAAATCTAGTTAAATTCAAGTGTGTTTCTTTATGAATAACTTTCTCAGTGTACTAGTGATTTTTCTTATATTGAAATCAATATGCTTAATCTATGAACCTATTAAATATATTAGCATTACTGAGCCATTAGCTTTCTCGTTGTAGCAGAGAGAGTAGGATGTGTGTCTATAGGTCTTCACTTATTAAAACAATTGTTAGAAGACAATAACTTGTGGTTGGCAGGTACAATCCTCTGTAAAGAAGTCTTCCTAACTAACATGTTTGTTTCAGAGCAACATGACAAAGGTTGAAATAAGAAAATGTTTTGTTGAAGAGAAACCAAGAGGTTGAAAAGGAGTAAATCTCTGACTCTCATGAAATAAAAGATTAGTGTTGGTTGTTACGGTACATTGTAAATCTTAATTAATGTTATTGTTTAGCAGCTAATATTACTTATCTAATTTGTTATGTTTGCAGCAACTGTTTGCTGTTTGCAGCCATGTATGGTTATTGATTGCTGCCTTCAGATGAAGAACCTTGTTGTATTATTTCCATAATCATCAGTGTCATATTCTTGTTGTATTTTCTGCATTATTTTTCTGTATTTTTTTTTTCTGTAAACAACTCATTTCTGTGTGTTCATACTTCTGAGAATCCCTGCAATTTCTGAATCCTTTCAGGGTTTTTCCTCCTCAAATATCCCTTCACCCTATAAAGCCAAACGTGCATGTCATATTTGATTCATACAGTTTCTGAAATCTTTTGCATCTACGACCTTTTACGTACATCGATTTATGGGAAATACTTTGCTCAAAACCCGGCTGTACACAAAATAATGTACCAGATACCAGTTGGCAGAAGACAACACAACAACATTTTTTACTTTATCACATAACAATAAATGATGAATACCGAAAAATGATGTTTGTTAATTTTTTTAATATATTGAGTTAAAAGACTAAATGATGAATTTAGACTTGGAAAATTAGAACTTTCTCCTCATTATTTCTTTTGTTGGGCTTTAAAGGGTTAAATGAGTTGAAAAGTGTGATTGTTGTGTGGCTTGTGGCGAGATACTACTCTGTGTTGTTTATAGACATTTTATACTCCCCGAACCTTGTGAAAATGAAATTCCTGTCATCCTCAAATTTATCTGTATCAAAACCCTCTTGGGAATTTTTACTGTGGAGCTTGTGCTTTTACTACTTGCAATGGTACATAGACTTATCCAGAGTAGTTCAAAATGCATTAATCAAACATCACCATTGGGAGGTAATATGGTATACTCTGATGAATGATTCATCCAATACAATGACATATAAAGAATACAGTAATGATTATTTCATTGAATTGCCCAGATGATATTGGAGGTCAGGCTTTCTTGTCAACTATCTGCTTCCTGTCTTTATAAGTGGCCCAGATTTTGATAGAATCCCTGTAATTATTTATGGGAATATGGTATATGACTTGCATCTCTTAACTTTTCAAAAAAGTCCCTCCTAATGGGATCGTGAATAGGACATGAGGTGGGCGTTTCGATGTGAACATGCATAATGGAAACTGAACAAGTCCTGTGCCGGCACCATCTAGGCCTATGGACTTATTGTCCATTCACATTAGCTTTTGTGCAACAGGTGATGATTTTGAGGTGTCATGTCTGCTGAGCCATGAAAGATTTACTGTGAAACTGTTTGGGAACAACATTTTGTGCAGCTAATAGATAATATTAATCTAATTAAATAGACATTGAACAGATGATAAAATCAAATAGAATTTTATTTGTATAGTACTTATCAAACCGAAGAGCAGCACAAAGTGCTTTATGAGTCCTTTTCAGGCTGCCGTTTAAGTTAGGACTTTCTCAGGCATTATTTTCCTAGTACTGTATTTTCTCCAAACTTTTAACTTATAATGTTTACTCTGGGTGGTGTTAACTGTTTTGTTGTATTCTTTTTTTATTTTACATTGTTTCGATTCTGTTTTTATTCGGTTTACTGTAAGGCTTCCTGTGCAGCCCTTTGGTCACCTTTTTGGCTGTTAAACTTGCTATGTAAATACATACAGTATGATAGATAGATTGGATAACAACAGTATCAAATCAAAATAATTTCATGATCAAATTAGAAATAATCTTTCACAGATCCAATTATAACCTATCTAAATTCAAAATATACACCTAATGATTCATAATCTCTCACACATTCATACATGTTACGCACACAAAGCCCCCACATCCACACATGATGGCAAAGAGTGGGTTTTGTATGAATTAAGTCAACAGATGTAAAGAGTTTGCACTCAAAAATGAAAAATCAGCTTGGTGGTTTTAAGTTAGGAAATAAAGAAAGTCATTATTATTCATTATCTGAAACTAAGATATGCAAATTTTATTTTAATTTGATAACAATTTCAGTGTGCTTGTTCTCTGTTATGTACCACTGTACGATTTGTCTAACACTAAAGTAATACAGATCGATGAGTGAGTTCAATTCAACGTAAAGATAAAAACTGACAAATTAAGAGGAACAGGCAACATCAACGTTCTCATAGTCCAACACAGTATTTTCCCAAGCACTGTTCTGTTGCACTTCTCAGCAGTACATATCAAATGTACTTACCCCAAGTAAATTTGACCTTCACAGTGCCATTAAAATCACTTAACTAAGCAAATTTGATATAGGGTGAATTGAATGGGCAACATATTATGCAACTGTAGAAACCAGCAAAGAAAAGGTGTGATTGACCCAAATAGACTGACTGAGAGGAAGCTTTTCTGATAAGACTAGACGAATCGCTTCTAGGCAGCTGTTCCAAGACTATTAACCTTTCCACACTTTAAATGGAAATATTAATTTTGCACTCTTCGCTACAAACTGAGGATGAAAACAAAGTGTAAACCAATGAGGATTAATGGGAAAAGTAATGGAAAAAAATAACTTCTGAGAAATGTAAATACATTACAACATGCAAATTTTCAGATCAAAGACTTCAGATCAGGGCCAATGGGACACATGACAGCTGCAATTTTGGGTTTAAGTCCTCGTCTTCACTTGCTGCCTTATTAAAAAAATAAAAATAGCGAATATTACCCGCGATTAACCTTCATCATATGCAGCTGGTTGAATATGACAGTGCTTAGGTTTGTGGATCAGTCATCCATGATCAGTGGGGTCATGAAACTTCACAAACATCAGTTTTTCAAGACTGAATGGCTATAGAAAGTTAAAGAAAAAAAGAAAAATGTTCGGATTAACTATAATGATAAAACATACACAAATCTTTTCTCTGTCTTTATATTTCTACCAATAACCCCCTCACCTCACCAACCCCTCTTGTGATCATACCCACTGAGCAAGCAACGTCCATGGACGTTGAAAAAAGGTTGATATCACGTCATTCCGTTCAGAACCTAAT
>JAPMNP010520121.1:0-14494 GCA_029874935.1 Atherina boyeri | reverse complement strand
ATCGGATTAGACCATTAGCACCTAATGCTAATTGCTAACGGTCTAATCCGATTCAATGATTCATGCTAAACTAAAGTCACAAATGGGATCGCCAGACTCAGAGAACGGCTGGATGAACAGAGGAAAGGTGAAACTCAATTGTTTAACTCGAGGGAAGTTGGAAGATGAGCATATTTGTCCAAATGGTGGTGTGTTCCTTTAAGCCACTGCTGCCACCTGTGTGGACACCACAACCGTTGGTTTTCTAGATACGACCATGTACAACAGAAACTAGTGACCACCGAAACCTGACAAAACTGCAAATATTCTGTCATATTTCCAAACGATGAGCTCTGTGTCTGATTAATAAATCTAGATGGCAGATATGACGAGTGCTTCCCCAGCATTTATGAATAACTTACATCACAGAACATGTTAATCAACATAGCGTGGGAAAACTAGTGACAAGGCATGAATGGATGGTTTGCATAAAGGCACAATTCAGTTTTACAAAATGTAACATACATTTGATATGCATTGAACCTGATGAGCTGTCCGATACCCTGGGTGTGAACAGCAGCCAGGAGATTAAATCAGAAGGGGAAAAGAAAGAGTCAAGAGATACTTTCATTCAAATTCAATGATGAATGAGTCACACCCATATGGATTACTTACTGGGTCTCATGTGAAACTGCTCAACTGTTTGAATTTAGTGGATAATGTGACAGGCACCTTTGGCACAGATACAGCTGGATATGCAAATCACGAGATGATAATACTTCATTATATTGTCAAGGTGATCCAACTGATGTTGTATTTGATTCATCACTGATCATGTAAAATGTAATTCTGCTTTTTACTCCAGCAGAATTTTTCAAGTTTTGATTTTAAGTCCTTTGCCTACTGATCTGTACATTGAGCCACTGAAAAAGGTTTGCAGTTGCATACAAATATAAACTGGAGGAATTTGATAAATGGGCTATATACGTTTTATATTTTTTCCCGATTTGCTCACAAGTTCAAACTGCACTGCTGATCTTTTTTACTTTGTTTTGGTCACAGACTTTGATCATTTCCATGAAATTATCAGACAGTGTCTGAGCTAAATGAGTATGAAGGTAAAATATGAAGAGTTGAATGTGTAGCTGTCACTGTGTGAGAAGCAGCATTGACAGAGTTTTGTTATACAATATCTGCCAGCATTTCTATCTTGCTTTCTTTTGAACAACATTATTGCTTTTTTTACTGTAATGACTTTTATATTGTTCTCATCTCTTCATTCAAACAACCTTCAACAGCTCCCAGTCCATATAGCTCAAAGTGATCCATGTAATGACAAATTCAGACAGGTCCCAGCTAAAACAGCAGGCACATGGCCTGAGAGAATGCAGCTGGAAGTGATGATGAGTGGCATACAGGTGAGGTGAGTCAAATGCTATTATGTCTCACTCAGCCATTAGGTATGGGCATAAAAACAATCATTTACCATCACTGGGGAAAAACATGAAGGCTTGGCTTGGGTCAGTTCTGGGCAGAGTAGCAAAAAGCAGCAAAGGTGGGGCGCCTGTCACTGGAACAGACATTTTTCTCAATCACAAGTTGAAGGGCTGGATCCCGCATGAAGAACTGCTTTGCAGATAAAGCTGACAGTGATAACGCCCCACATTTTGCGCCAAGGGGGTTAATCCAAATTAACTCTGCCAAGGATTTCCTGACACTCCAACACCTGTCAGTTTGGCCTGGGCTTTCAGCCAAGTACTTTAATCATCTGACCTCCACACACCAGGACATCGCTTGGTGTTCAGGATTATTAAAAATAAAGCACAAAATAATAAACATCTGACATATTCCAAGCACGTTTACACCTTATAAGTCTCTTTCACATGTATGAAACAGTACAAATTCAATAAGAAGACAATACCCTTTAACAAAACACCTGCTGAACCTGAATGCAACAGCTTTTAGAGCATTGAAATCTTTCATGGAGAAAGAACACTGAAAAAGCAACAGAGGAATAAGTGAGAATAAAAGGGTGGCTGTGCAGAAGCAAAGTAAGAAAAAGGGAGGAATATATCTTGTCTCTACTGTAAAGGCGTGAAAATCCCTGCACTGTATTAAGAAAAAAAATCCTTGTGCAGCGAGATTTCATCTGAGCGAGATAGCGAGCAATTTCAAATGTGATCGTCTCCCATATGTTGGAAGCTCCTCAATGGCTGATAGCGTGGCTATGGTAACAGCCGAGTTCAATGGGAAGAAAAGGACAGAGGAGGGAATAGAAAGATGGCAGACATGGAAGACAGAAAAGGAAAATTTAAGGTGTTTTTCAAACTAATATATCATCAGTTTCAGCAGATGGTAAATTAGGAAAGCAGTAACTACAATCAAAGATTGTAATAATGTTGATTTCTGATTTATAAATTTGAACTTTTGTTAGGTAAAAGAAACACTATGCTATGGTAAGGTGGTGCAAAATGACAGTGTACAAAGAACTGAAAAGAATTCAGCTCATAACAGCATGTAAATTGAAAGCAGCTGGACGCAAGATAACAGTGACTGAAGAGGAATAATAAAGGAAGATGCAAAGTGAAGCACTTTTCACATACAAAGTCAATTTTCATAACTCTGGCTGCCCTCTCTAATTAAAACATACCCCATATCATTAGTGAGTGCTCATTGTATGAATCTTATCCAATCCTGCGCTATATATGTCAGCACAGTTGGCACACTCTCCTGAATTCTGTCACATAATCACTACGCTAGATAGCCAGACAGATCTGCTTCGTCAGTGTCCAGTGACGTCGTACCCTCACTGTAGTTATATCACAAATCCCCCCAAAAAAATCTGATCACCCTGTCTATGTCAGATTATTGTGTCAAAGGATTTAAATAAGGGGAGGAGGAGGAGATTAGAGTCTCTCATTTTTTAGCAGAGCAATGCTTGAAAAAAGAAGAGTTTTCTCTCATGACGAGAACTGATTTGTAACCTTTCACAGAATGATAATAGCTTGTGAGCTGATGTCCCTTAAGCCAGCCAAAAAGAAAAAAAAGAAAAAGGAGGAGGGAGGATGCCACAGTGTGTGCTCTATTGTCTGCTCTGATGGATATCAAATAATTTTAGATCTGTGTGATAAATGTATATAAGTGTCAAACAGCTGAAAGAAGAAGAGCTCATACATATGGGAACAAATGAGGAAATTCAGTTTTATTTAAAAACTACAGTTGTAGTGCTGGATAAAAATGTGGGCTTTGACATAAGGAGCTTTGATCTATGAGCAGTCGGAGTGGCACACGCCCAGAGGCACAACTTGTCCATATGCATGTCTGAGGAGGGTTCAGCCTGGCTGCTCACTTTCACTTTAGTGCTCTTGTATTTGCAACCTAATAGCTTTGTTCGAGGTCCAGTCTCACAGTGCAGATTAACCACTTCCCCACACTAACTGCATGGTGCCTCCTGCAGGTCCAACTGACAGGCATGCAAGAGAAAATGACCTCATCAGGATCAGTCGTTTGGGCTTACACTGGGCATGAAATAGGAAATATAGCTAATACCACACACTCCCCGCACGCTCCCTCATTTGCTGTTTCACCTCTACAGCTGTTCTGGTGTGTGCTGTGCCCTAAAAACCACCATGGAGTGTCTCACCCTGACCTTGATATTTCCAGACAGGCCACATTGATGGCTGCTGGACAAACAGGGCCGTGGTCAGTGTGGCTAAACGACTTGTCACTGAAGGCCAGAGCAAAGAGACTGGCTTTGGGCCACATTGGAGATTGGTCAACAGCTTTGGGATTACAGAGGTCTCTCAGAAAGACATTGTCCAATACTAAGAAAAAGAGGGAAAAAGCCCTTGTATATACAGAATTTAGATTACACTTAGCTTTTTTCCCCTTTTCTTTTTTCTAAAACAAATCTTATTTCTACACAGACATAGATGGACATTCATTTTCTGCCTTGAATGATTTGTACTGACCTTTTAAGTACAACATGAATTTCTTAAAAGTGTTTGAATTCTTCCTTAAAGAAACAAAAAAGTATGAGCCATGCCAAACAGCAAAATATTATCATTTAAATACATTTTATCTAAAAAGACTGCATGTTTGTCATCCAAAGCAAGATATGACCACAGGACCCCCAAGGATCAGAAAAAGCAAGGCTGCCATAATTACAGAGTAATGAAGCATGTGTAGCAAATGATACAGAAACTGAAATGTCTACATAAAAAAATCCATTAGGGACGACAAGCGCATGCAGGAGCTGCTACACACCTGAACATCAGAGCAGGCTTTGATGTCTAAATTAGTTAACATGTGTGGGTGTGTGCGCGCATGGGTGACTTAAAGAGTAAGAAACAGAGCCAGATCAATGCACACATCCACTGCCACAACCTCCGCTGGAAGGACACTGATGCATAAAACACCACCAGGAGTGAGAGGTGTATAAGCATCCAATATTGGCATGGATTCACTAAGAAAATGAAAAAAAAAATTTCTAAATTAATGCTAATCTAATTTGACCTATATTAGAACTGCATGCTGGTATTACGATGCATTGGTTTAAATACTGTTAAACTGATTTTGCAATTCTCAGAGAATATGTTTTTAGAAAGCTATTTCTTTCCTGTCAGTCTGATCATATTTCTCAGGTCCTGAAAAACATAATTTTGAAAAAAAAAACAAAAAAAAAACAGCAATGCTCTGTATTCTTTCCTAAAAGAATATTCACAACCATGGAGTGTGCACCAAGCATAGAATGGACCTTGCCCTTGACTAATTCCCATACTGCCCAAGTACTTTGACACTGAATCCAGCAGGATCCCTTTGGTCATCTGCAGCACTGCCAGCCTTGCTTTTACATCCTTCCAGCTACACATCTAGTTGTTATTACTGAGGCAGGAGATTAAACAAACTCTGAAGATGTCCTTGAGTGCTGCTTACTTCACCATGTGTAAACATGCCTTCTTAGTGTCAGCGCCACCAAATGATTGTGATAAAATGCCATAAAATGCTGTTGCCCATTCTGTTTTATTGGTTGCATTAGTTTGGAGCCTTTAAATGAAAAATATATTGTACTTAAACCAACGTTAAAATAACATACAACTTAGAATTCAAATAAACAATAATATCAAGATAACATAAAAAAATACAGGACAGATGCAAATATCTGAGAAATCTATCAGAAACATATTTATGTTAGGCTTAATTATGGATGGGTAAAAAAGACCCATATTTAGCAAAAACGCAAACACTAGCAATGTTGGAGTCATCACATCATCACGTCAAGGTAGAAGTGCTTTTATTTGTGATTGGAAGCCTCAGAACGTTTCTTATATGGTCTGAAAACATTTAGCAAAGGTTCCATATTATTAGAATTATGAGCTTTTCAAGAAGACTACATTAATAAATGATAATCATAGGCAGCTGTCCCAGGAAGTACAGGTTACGACTGACTTCGGGGAAAGAGGGACATGAAGTTTGAGGTCAGGTGGGCTACTGGAAGAAGGAACCCAACCTCCCCTCCTGTCTGCACATTAAAGAGAACTTTGCAGCAAATATTTCAACCAGAATGACTGCAGCCATAAATAAAACCCCACATCAAAACACCTTTTCTCTCTCTCTTCAGACACGCAGTTATTTTTAGGTGCGTATTATTAGATTTACTAAAGAGCAATGGGCTGCCATGTTTGGCCATCCAGGGAGAAGTCGTGGGGTTAAGGGTCTGGCTCAGGGGCCAACATTATGCTAGCAGCGTCTGCACTTTCTGTCAAAATATGAGAGCAATGCTTCTACTTTTGTTATCCCAAATGATATCATGCAGGCAATATTGTCCAAAGTTTGGACAATATTGTGAACAAGAATAATGTATAGGAAACAGTTTATCTTTATTTGAAGCACAAATGTTAGGGGGGAAAAAATATTTTAGAAAACAAACTTAACGTTCTAGCTTTACTGAACTAAATAAAACTAAACATTTCAAACCCTGAAATGTCTCATTACACTGTGCTTTGCTCAGGATACGGCCGTAGACGATAACACGCAACCTCGTGGAAATGTTTGTTGCTGTTGCTCATTAATTACATGTAAAGGGCATTTGCGAAATTCACCAATGTCCTCTTTCTCAGTTTTTATTATTACCTCAACTGATTGAAGTAATAGCTTTAAATTGACTCTCTTCTTGACATCATCTCTTTACATTTCTTTTAAAAGATGTTTTAGGAATAGTTGGTCCAACAACCTGCTTAATTATAAATGTCAGCCAGGTAAATGATACATTGCAAAATCATCAGTGTTGATATAACACCACAAAGTGTCCAAATGCATCCATACTCAACAATGTTACCTGTTTAACACTTTTCAACAGGTAACACTCAATGTTGGTTAACCTAACACTGCTTGTTATTAAAATTCAACATTTTCCTGATTCCAATTTGATTTGATAATTGGACATGTGCAACACTGTGGTCACGCTCTCATAGTAGCCTATGTGTTTTTTATGTATATTTTGCATGTGTGACTCTAGAGCACTGATACTTCCCATGTCTCCTCACCACCTTTCTTTTTATATCTAAATAAAAAAGTGACAAGTAACAAACCTCAAATCAAATTGATGCCAAGCTAAGCTATTAACCTCTGATCCAAAAATAAAAGTATAAATCCAACCAATGTATCCAGTCAATTTGAAAAAAAGTCGGAAAAAGAATTTTATTTGAATTTGTTTTTGTGAGTTGTAGTATAAAAATGAATAATGACTCCAAACTAAATCTGCATGAATGAATGCATTATCTTGACCATGTTAAGAAAATGAATACATAGATAGGAAAACCAACAAAGTACAGAAAAACAAAACAAAAAACCTAAAGTTAGACAAAAAGTACTCATAATACTTAACATGCTCAAAAAGGAGTAGGAAGAAGCACATGCTTGTTTACTTTTATCTCTTCTCCATTATCAATAAATCAACACCATTGCTTCCTGTTTATATTAGTCCCGTATCCTTATTACATAATTATAGTTGGTTATACATTTCCATTAATATGAACCCAGTAAACCACCCAAAATGCAGCATATTTGCAACATATATGCATACGCGCATACTGTACAGTACATACACATGCATATATAAAGATAATAAGTTAAATACTTAGTGATAACCCCAATTTAGGTATAACCCTAACTGCGAAGTTGAAGACCGTGCAAAGCGCACAAAGAGAACATGAAGCTTGTTATGCAACTCAAATACTCGAACAAGACCGATACTGCCTCACACAATATATCTGTCATAGCTGAGCTTTATAAATCACACCTTTATTGTTTCTAATGCTCAATGCCAAATCCTAGCCAAACTGATCTGAAAAATAGAAATATGCAGACAAAGAATTATTAAATTAATCTCTTTTATGCAACAGAGGGGCATCAGCTCATTGGCTCCAAATAAGCAGCAATATTTTTATTTTTAACACCACATGTAGCTGTGATAATCACTCAGAATGTGTCAGAAAACGGTAAGATTCTCTCGATCATGGGGTGTGTGTGACCTGATAACTCTCAGAGTCTATTTTAAAGAAGAGGGCAGATAAATGAGTGCAGGCCTTAGCTCTATGTAATCCTCTAGACAAGAAATCCTTAGGGCTTTGAAGCAATGCATTGTGTTGATATCCTTCTTGGTGTTGTACTCTTAAACTGTCCACAGCATGTAAAGATCACAACTATAGCCAAAATGCTATCCTTTAAATTATTTTGACAATATATAATTATCATTTTGAAAATAAAAACAAACAAAAGGTGCTGCCAATTTTATGTGACACCACAACTTCTCTTCATTTGCTTGATTGTAATTCATTTCAGGTCGCCAGCAGAGCTATATATTGTGTTTGTTTCTTTTTCTAGGAAAATCTTT
Organism: Atherina boyeri; assembly: GCA_029874935.1. Classification (NCBI taxonomy): domain Eukaryota; kingdom Metazoa; phylum Chordata; class Actinopteri; order Atheriniformes; family Atherinidae; genus Atherina; species Atherina boyeri. The sequence continues at coordinate 6,621 of JAPMNP010520121.1, read as the reverse complement.
TGCATTGTTGTTGAAGAAATAATATAGAATGAAGCAAGTGGCATGCAATAATGGAAGTGAGCCTGATATGAAACCAAGACAAAAACAGCCAGCTTCCTTACTGACACCTCAGGCATAAGCGTGTAGTGTGTGTGCGTGGGTGTGTGTGTGTGGTTACATATGTAAACCCACGCAATATGCAGCAGAGCACCATTGCACACATAACATCGAGGGATACTTGGGGAAAATGTGCTGTATGAGAGAAGCATCAAAGCAAGCAGTGATGCGGACATCAATAGTAGCACTTTTAATAGAGTTCAGAAATGAAAGATCCACAATCCCAAAAAATCAAAGCCAGTCAGCAAATCTGAGAAGAAACAGAAAAAGCCCTTAAAAGCAAATATATATATATATATATATATAAATATATATAAATATATATTCAAGAGTTTTCTAACCCATTTCACAGATATGGTAGCGACTGCAAAATTTTGCACTGCACTGAGTGCTGAATGGTCACATAATCCTCCCCCGATACCAAGAGTCACTTCAGTTGTGGGGACGCAAAAATCAAACACCACAGGAGGTTGCTCATTGCCCAAAAGTGAAAAATAGACATGTGAGAGACATACTGTATTAACTTAGTGGTAGCTCACTGTAAATAATCCACAACCCATCCTCCAATTCCCACTTAACGTTACCAGGGTTACTGCAGCTCTACAGCAGATACTGTAGTTTTGCATGCACTGCTGTAGTTTCCACAGCTAGTGAGGCTTCACTCTGCAAAAATGCCTCACACATTGAAATGGAAAAGTGGTCAATTTTGGCTCAAGATGGAATTATTACAACTTGATATCCACTTTCATGCTCATATGGTATTCTAGATTTGCAACATGGATGCATTTTAGGAGCAGGGAAGTCTGATCAGGATTTTTAAAAGAGCCTGAATGAAAGATAGACAGAATAGATAGAAAGCAGTAAGGACTTTGGGACTATAGCTCTCCTGCTAATGTTTGTGTGCCTGCTGTACTGCAAGGTAAAGCACAGTTCATTCACATTTGGCTGTGTATCATCTAGGGCAGGGGTGGGGAACCCTGGTCCTCGAGGGCCGCAGTCCTCTACGTTTTCCATGCAACCCTGCTCCAACACACCTGACTCAAATCACATGGTTTCAACAGCCAATGAAGTTCTGCACAATTACTAGTTAATTTGAATCAGGCGTCTTGACGCAGGGAAACATGGAAACCTTGCAGGATGGGGGCCAAGGTTCCCCACCCCTGATCTAGGGCCATCACAAGCTATTAAAAATAGAGAAAAGATAATATGAAGCACTCTCCAGAGGTTTGTTGATGGCCATGCATATTAGAATTAAGAGTTGATTTCACTGATCCCATGTTCTGCCCATATTCAAAGTGCTGCAACCATAGTGTATCCAGTACACAGTGAAAGGAGACAAAACCCTATTAACATCTGGAGCACAAGAAAGTATAGCTCCGAATGAACTGAGAGTTTCAAAGCAGATAAGCATTTCATTTGCCCTGAACTAAACAATGATGATAAGCTCAACAGCTTGCATGAAGTCTAAAGAGGTCTCTATGTAGGTTGGCATGTGCAGGAGCCCCCCTGTATCCAGTGGGACTCAACTGTGTTGGAAAATATACCCGGATCAAAGACACTTGTAGGGGCTAGAGGCAGTGAGGCATGTGGGATTCATTCAGGGGGCTGCAAAGATTCATTTAATCTCCCTCCACCTCCCTGTCCACAGCAGCTGTTAGAGATGGAGGGGTTTAAGATGCCATGGGCTGAGACCCATAAGAGCAGATTAGGATGGAACAAGGATGAGGAAGTGAGGGGGAGGAAGACGGCTGAGCTCTCATCACAAATATGGAACATGGTAAAGGCCTGGCCGTTGCATTCTTGATGTCCTGTCAATCATTTGTCTGCGTCATCTTCTTATAAAGTGCACTCTAATCAAGTGGCTGCCTTTTGGCATGTTTTTTGCAAATGGCATAATCAAGAAGAAAGTTTATGCTTTCACAGCTCTGTATGCATAAGAACTGCTCAGAATATTCATATCCTGTCCTGAACAGCCGAATGCCGATTGGAGACCCAGCAGGAGCCGCTACAGAAGGGACCTGCAAGAAGATGGCATGACATTTGGAAATAATGTCAAACTTGATTCCCTGCAGCCAGCCAAATGATTTCTCTAATATCCTTTCTAACCACTGTAGTGCATTTGTGGGCAGTGCAGCATAAACAGAAAACAGCACATTAACATGCACCTTTACACTGACACTGGAGATTATTTGAGGCAATTACAAGTTGGAGTCATTCTTGCCTAAAACCTTTCAAACAGATACTTTAAGAATGATTTCTCTGCATTTAGAAACAGTTGGCTACACTGTAATTTGAGGTAAATTAATCTACATCTTGTAATGCGGCTATAATCTCATAAAGGCAATTAAGTCAAACAAATATAGCATAGATGTGCTATGATGGAGCTAATCTTCTAGCTTTTTCATTTTCAGGTGGACCGATTATACCTGCTGCCTTTAATAATCCTGTAATTCTGAAAACATCCTGACATTTGGAGTATTCAAACTCTTCACCTCTGTTCTATCTCAGCAAGAATGTGAGGTAATCGGGGTCTTATTTCTTCATTATTTGTCTAATAATTTCTTTCTTACCAAACAGGCAGAGGGGACATTTGGAGTTTAATAGTAATGGAGCAAAGTGTATATTTGTGCCAGAAGTGGGGGAGGTCTTGCAACATTATACTGAAGCTTTGGAGCTTAAGTTAAAACAGTATCCAAATTCATACAGGGGTGTTGGTGCAGTCACATGAAAATCAATATTCTCCTTTTACTTTAATCTTAAGATTTGGCTAAGTCTTTTTCTTTTTTTTAAATAGAAATTAGATCACAGCTAAGATAGATTTCCTTTTGGAAGAATGCTTGATCTTATTTTTAAGGAATGTAATAAAATGTAATTAATTATTTTCTCATACTTTGTTAAATTGCTCAAAAGTGCCATGTTAATCTAAGATGTAATGAAAATGAGGTATTTTACAATATCGGAATGCATGTTAGTTTGATACACCGCAAGAGTTGTTTTTACAGACTCCTTAGAAAAAACACTTCGCTTATTACATTACTCATTGACTCTTCAAGGATTTCCAGAAAGTCGTAATCAATTTTATGGCCATTTATTTGTAAAGTAAACCATTAGGCGGTTTTCTTATTTAAACTTGATTGGCTGAGTGGAAAAAAAAAAGGAACCTACCCTTATCACAGCATCAAATCAAATCACTTTCCATTATTAAATCACCTCTCCTGTAAGTCTCAGAACACAAAGTCTTCTGGGTATCTGTGCACATGGATCAAATTTCTCTGGCAGCAGTAAACAAGAAAAAAAACAAAACAACAAGATGGAAATGAAAGAGAACAAAATACCTGCTAAAGATAGAGAGACCTGTAGATTTGGGTGTTATTTCTGTTTGTCACAACAGATGTGGTCATTTTATATTTTGAAAGCATAATAATTATATAGTTGTGACTGTATTAAGTGACAGGTTGGCTTGGATTTTATTTGCTATTTGTGGAATTGTTTAAGTCACATATGAACATAAATGAATAGTTCATTAAATGGCTAAGAGAGACTACTAGTGATTTCAACTGCAAATATATTAATATCTAAGTCCTCGAAGGGGAGTTTGCTCATGCATTTCAATAAATACATCAACTTGCTCATTCCTTTAACAAAGCTCACTGCATGATTTCCATCACAAATGCTTTTTTTTCCCAAACAGGGTCCACATTGAAGATGGCTTTATCCTCTGCTAGCATTACCAAGGGATAAGTTGCTGGCATGACACTCGCATCAGCCCCTGGACCCCACCCCCACCATCCTTCCCACAGAGCCTTGCCTCTGCTCCTTCCTTCACTCGCTGCGTGGTGCTAGCATCTGTTTAAAAAAACTCAGATGAAAAAAAAGGGGGATGGGATGGGTAGGGTGTTTGTGACAGGATGACATACTGTACTCTTATCAGCATATAGAGGAATGAGTCATTTAGTGCCGCCTTATCCATCTCATTTTCTCAGCCTGAATTTTTTTCCGATGCAGCTTTTAAAAAAATGAGTGCAGCTCTCTTAAAGTACAGCATCCAAAACACAGCATCTGATTCAAATCAATAGCCTACAAACAATGGATTGCATGTCAACCACATGTTCATGGAGATAAACCTGAAAAGAATTGTAACTCAACTCCACTCTATTGACTTTTCTTCAGTCTTTCAGCTTGTTTTACAGCGACATCCCACAGCCCATCACTAAATTCAATATCTTCAAAAGCAGCATCAATATTTTTTAGAAGTTACTGCTGCTAATTATCTAAAACTGATGTAAAAAAAAGTTTGGTAAATGGGGGGTTTTGGGCCATTCAGGAAGAGTTTACTGTGGGAGATAATAAGTACTTTTAGTGTGTAAACTAAATGCTTTGCAGCTCTGCAGACCTTCTACATACAAAGAAATACGCTGATAAAAATCACATCCTAAAAGCTGCTTAAAGCTTACAGCCTTTGCAGTGAATTGTGTTTACAGATGAGAGCAGTTACATTGCCAATCTTAGATTTGATTATCAGAGGTTGAGACTGTTAACCGTCTCCCGTATCATTTTTAGAAAATGTGTTCTTCACCCAATTGCCAGCTCTTCCACTTCTATACCTCTTCCAACTAACAAATAAACAAAAGAAATGTCAAGAAATATTATGACTTTAAATTAATCCTTGCTTCAGTGATGCCAAAGCCTTCTTTCTTCTCTACATTTCTTCACATCTCTCCTCCTCACTGCTGTCTTTCCTATATGGACCTCCACACCAAATCCTGTTTGGCTGGTTTGAAGCTGTAGAGTTAACACCCATCTCTCCCTCAACAGCAACCACCCGCAGGCCTGCAGCACTATCAAAGAGAAGTGAAATGGAAGAAGAGGCAGTCTGCACATGCAGCACTATCACTCTGGTTCTAATTTCTACACTGGCAAAGAGATCCAGATTTGGCTTGCATAGATCGATCCGCATCATTTCATACTATGATGTTGCTTGCTGGCTTCTGTGATGCTTTGTGGTGGTGCTGCTTCAGTGTGGCTTCAGCGAGCATACATGGAAGAGCAGAGTTAATCCAAGCCTGGCACCTTGGCACAAACTGAGTGTCACACAGCAGAAGTCTGGACAGGGCTGGCTGGAACTGTAGTTGTAGTAGAGAATAAGAGGATTACTATGTTTTCAGGAAATAAGGTGACGGCAAATTAGCCCAGACAACATAGCAACAACGAAGGAAAACGTAGTTGGATTTATTCAACACACTCGTCAAAGTAGGACAAGAAAAGGCTTAGCTGATGTTTTTCTGGTTGAGAATTATCATCAGCCATTGAATTTAGGCGTATTAAGTGGACTTGGGTGCTGACTAAGCCTGAATTGTCTCATAGTCTCACATGACTTGTCTCCTCTGCAGAATCATTTTACTCTGTATCAGTAGTAGCCTATGTACATTAGTGCAGTACATCTGGTCCCATGGCTGAGAGAGCCCCATACCCACTGCAGCGCTGCCCTCCATGCTGCAAAGCTCTGCAGCAGCCAGAATTGATTTCATCACAACCACAACACTGTATGGTACAGACTCTCATTTACAGTGCTCCTCCATGGTAAACTAAGCTCCTCCAGTTAGACATCCACATTTCACAATGAGGAAAAGGTGGCAAAATGAAAAATATGCTTTCACCCCAAACAGTTTTTAAGAAGTGTCCCCAATTAAGTTTTATAAACTTAAAACAAGTGTTTTCCCAGTTCCCCAAATCCCTCATGATGATAGGATGGCATACTGCTGATTTCCATGCTTTAGTGATTTCTCTTCTAGTCCTTGAAGAACATTCTGCAGGAGGAGGCAGGAAAAGCAACTTGCATCCACCGTCAGTCGGTCCCAGCTGGGCAAAGCTCCTGGCTTGCACAGTCTACAGAGGATCGCTGCAGCGCGAGCCCTGCACATCAAAAACCCCTGCACACATAAAGCCTGGCATTGATGAATACGCTGGCATCCCTTTCGCCACATTCATGTTGTGACAGTGTCCCTTTATATTTGCTGCCAGCTCTTAAGTAGGGGAGAAAAACATCTTCCTGTCTTTATTTGACAGGCTCTTCATGAGGCTGTCTCACATGACCCCTGCATAAATTAGGTGTCACGTTGCTACTTGGCCACAACATGGAAATAGACATACATCACAGAGTCTGTAGTAGTTTTCCACACATCACACAATTCTCCAATAATGTAAACGGTAATCAAATGTGCAAACTAAAGAGAAAGAGCATTTGTTATTAGGCATCTTTATCATAATATCCCTCTCGTATCTTCCAGTTAAATACGAAACTGTATATAGTTCAAATCCAGATTATTTAGACCCCATGTGGAGATGGACTAGGACATCAAGTGTGTGACAGTGGAAGACCACCCACTAAAACATAGCAGGGTTTCTGGATTGATTTTCTTCTCGCCAGTGATGTGTGAGGAGATTGTTTATTCTATGTCTGTAATCAACTCCAATCACACTAGATCTATCATTATGAGAAAACCACCTGTTTCTGGTGTGTGTGTG